>VMKM01002726.1:0-59520 GCA_008360985.2 Macquaria ambigua | reverse complement strand
TCGTGGAGAAGTTTGGAGTCCATTTTGACTGTGACATCAGAATGAGGTCAGTTTCCTGTCTACCCAATGGAAACAGTAGAAATGTGTCCCGTGTGTGTGTGTGTGTACCTGACTGTGTGTGTGTGTGTGTGTGTGTGTGTGTGTGTGTGTGTCAGGGGCTACTACCCTAAAGGTGGAGGTGAGGTGATGGTGACGGTGAACCCGGTCAAAGAGCTGCAGCCCGTCACCATGACGGAGAGAGGGAACATCACCAAGATCTACGGCCGAGCGTTCGTCGCCGGAGTCCTGCCCTACAAAGTACAGTCACTGCATCACAGGCACAGACAGGAAGTGATGTCATGGGGGTGGGGGGGGTACAACCTGGTCAGTGGTGATCAATAGATTGACTTTTAAAAGAGATGTTGTTGATCCTGTGAAAACATGAACATAAACATGGAACAGATATTCAGTTCTGCCACCGTCCTGGAAATCCTTCAAACAGCATGGAGCATTTTCCAGGATTGAAGATGTTTAGAATAATAAATAAAATTAAAGTCAAATAAATATAAACAAACAGGCTCTGAAAGACTAAACATGTCTTTAAGTGGAAGATTATTTATTTTCATGTATTTCTGATAGTAAAGAAAGTGATTTATACATTTATTTATTTATATTTTCTTGCTTTGTTATAATGAAAGAAGAGTCGCCACGCGGTCTCTCTGGGCTCTCATTGGCTGAAACGGTGCGTTCACTGTAAAACTGTAAAGTTGATCTTTAACGCTGCAGATATTTATTGCAGCACTGGATCAAATCATTAAACATATGAATCAGCTGTTCTTCACAAACTTATCAAAGTGATCGATACGAGAACTTAAATAAAATCCGACCTACTGTTAACTAGTCTGACTGACGTGTGCAGGTGACTGTAGCGTTCAGCTCCGACTGATTGGCGTGTGGCATTGATCCTATTGATGGTGTGTTTGTGTGCAGCTGGCTAAAGACATGTCGGCTGCTGCTGTTCGAACCATCAGGAAGGAAATCAAAGATCTCTACATCAACATTCAGGCGCTGCAGGAGAAAGAAAAGGCCTGCGGGAACGGCACCGGCATCATGTAAGCCCTGCCCACCTGCTGACATCACTGCTGCATTCACTGTCGGAGGAAAATGGGAAATAACAATTAACTGCCAAAAAATAGCAGAGAAAATTAATTATAATACTGCAGGTCACTCAGATTTCAGAGGGTAAACTTGACTTTACTGCGACACAGCTGCAGGTCAGAGTAATAATACTAATACTAATACTACTAATATCAGCACTGATTTAAACTCATCTTGAAAACATGATGCAGGTTGAGTGACAGCTGAGTGAAATTTGACAGAAGCTGTAAACATGTCAAACAGTAACTTGAGTGGTTTATTGTTTTTCCCACGTGACGTGAACGCAGCGTCACCGTCACAGCTGTTGTGAATGAGACAGGTGTGTCCTCAGCTGCAGCTCTCTGATTGGTCCGTCTCCTCTCTGTGTTTCAGAATCATCGCTGAGTCGTCGACAGGTTGTGTGTTTGCAGGTTCGGCTCTGGGGAAGAAAGGTGAGGACGTCACGTGAGACACACCTCTCAGGTGTAAACAGGTTTTTGTTGTTACATGAAGTGTTAAAGTTTTTCTTAACGTCAGAACTGACCAATAACAGAGCTTGCTGAGATGTCTTAAAGTGACCCAAAATAAAACTCAACAACTCGATAAAAACAAACACACCTGTCTGAGTCAGACAGTGACCAAACTGTGGTGACTGACAGCGCAGACAGCCAATCAGAGTGCAGCCCTCCGACTGCACAGGTGAACACATTAATAAACACCTGTATACTGACCTGTGTGTGTTTCAGGTGTGTATGCAGATAAAATTGGAATTGAAGCTGCCGAGATGTTGCTGAGAAACATCAGACACAACGGCTGCGTGGACGAGTTCCTTCAGGACCAGGTTAGACACACACCTGCTGACATTACTGACATCACTGACCCATGGATGAACAGTATTATAGGTAGATACCAGACAAAGATGGCGCTCAGTCACTTCAATGAGCTCATAAGCCAGAAACCTTTTCCAGCCTCCTGCTGAGCTTCCATGTTGTGAGGCCCACTGCACACGCTCAGTAGTGTTTCTCCCATTGGCCCTGCCCCCTCAGATCTTAGACTTCCCACTGAGACGTTGGCGACCTCGATGGGTTAAAACACTGACAGCTGCTCCTCGATGGGTTAAAACACTGACAGCTGCTCCTCGATGGGTTAAAACACTGACAGCTGCTGACACAACGATCAGAAACACGGTTTTATTACAATTTAATGTAAATCTATATTTAATCAGCAGCTTGTTAACTTGAGTTTTTATAGATCGCTGTAACGTGTTGAGGACACACACACACCGTCTGTCTGTGAACCCAGCTCAACTTTTTATTGATCCGTGCTCTGACCTCTGACCTCCTCTTCCTCCTCAGCTCATCATCTACATGGCGTTGGCGAAGGGAACGTCTCGGATTCGAGTCGGCGCCGTGACACTGCACACGCAGACAGCTATTCACATCACAGAGCAGCTGACTCAGGTCAGAGACGCTGTATAGAAGTCTGACAGATTCAGACCTTTCTGATTCACAGCGTGTTCGACTCCTTTCTATTTCCTGTTGTCCTCTAATGAGTTCTGATAGTTATGAGTATTAATGTGTTTGTTCTTGTGTTTTCAGGCAAAGTTCACGATAACAAAGTCTGCAGACGAGCTGAGCAGCAACGTCACCTACATCATCGAATGTGAAGGATCGGGAGCCACTAACCCCAACCTGTAGCCACACACACACACACACACACACACACACACACACACACACACACACACACACACACCCGGACTCGGTAGCTGCTCCCGTCATGGCCGACCCTCTTAGCTTCTGTCTCTCAGGGTGTTTCCTTCAAACTGTAATAAAGAAATAACTGTTTCCAACATTCACCTTCCTGTCTGTTTTTAATCACTCGTTCACTGAGTCTCTCACAGCAGCAGGTGGAGGTGGTGGTGGTGGTGGTGTTGTGAGCAACAGATTAAAACAAGTCCTGACTTTCAGTCCAAAAACTCTGGATCCTACATTTCCCACAATGCACCTGGATCTTTCATTAGAGCCTACCTGCTGGTAAACATGTCTTTCAAGCTCCACCCCTCCAGTCTGATGACATCACTGAACTTTGACCCTTTAATGACAGAAAAAGTTATTTTTTCACGTCGTCCAGATGAAAACCAAAATGGCTGACGGAATAATCTCAACTCAAGGGCTGTTTTCGAAACCGCCTGCTACATACTACAGACGAACGCAGTATGCAGTATCTACTACATACTGCATACTGCATTCATTGGCAGTATGCGGTATGAAACTGTTAAATCGATTTATTTTGCTGTATGCTAGGCCAGGCTTAGCCGGTTTTGAAAAAGCGGAAGTAAACAATGGTAAAGCTAATGGCAAGCCACTGTAATATCATTCTCTGAAGCTCTGAAGAGGAAAAGTAATAACTGCAGCCTCGTCACAGTTTCTGCTGTCACATGATTCAGTTAAAAAACATGTTATAAGTGGTTCTTCTGTTTATATTCCTCCCTGTCAACCACTGACGCCGTAGTGTTGCAGTCCACCATTTCATCAATGGTGACCGTGTAAATAAAGTTGGAAAAAAAAACAAAACAATGGGGACCGTTCCACCGCTTTGCATTGTGGGATACAGTAGGCGAGGCAGACTGGTCCGATGCATACTGGAGATTTTGCTTTTGTTTGCATGCTACATTTTGGCCAAATCACTACGTACTGATAGTATAGTAGGCGGTTTCCGAAACAGTCAAGGTCTCCTTACTTGTTCTGAAGCTTTTGACCACATCACATGGTCTTCATCAGCATCAGTTGTCTTGAAACTCGATGTTCTGAGCACCTTCAGGACTTCTCATCCATGTGGCCTTCAAAGATCACTTTACCTTTTAAACAGTTGATCAAACAATGTCCACTCAAGGTCCACTCACTTTTTCTGGAGCTTTCGGCCACATAACACAATGTGTTTGTACCAACATAGAGGAGAAAATCCTAAAAGTGCTCAGAATCTTCAAAGTTTAAACATTTAAAGTTCAACTGGGCAAACGCTGTCTGCTGATGAAGCCCATGTGATATGGTTGAAAGCACTGAAACAAGTGAGTAAGAAGACCTTGAGCTGAGATGGTTTTGTCAACTGCTGTTTCCAAGGTGTCAGTGAGAAGTCAAACTAAATCTAAATTCGTGGTTCCCGACCTGAGGGTCTCAGGATGACCTGAGGCCTGTACTACGAAGCAAGTTCAACAGACCCAGGATCTCTTTTCGTTATCTGGCTTCACTGAGCCTAACAATCGCGATCCCGCTAAGCGGTCACACGACGCTGGTTATCAACTCGATAAGTCAACCCAGGGTTTCCCAATCAAGCCATGAGCGTGTTCACATGAAAGGGGCGGGGTTTGCAGCATGTGACCAATCACAAACATGACAGGTGTGCTGGCAGCAGAGCGGCATACTTTACAAACGAAGACCAAACTGTAATATTAGAGAAATACGAAGAAGTTAAACATCATCCAGGCTGAAAGCAACACAGCTGGCAAAAAAATCACAGACTGTGTGAAGCGTAAATTAACAGGCTGATAATATCACTGCCCCGTCAGCAGTATTACATTAAGTTAATGTGTTGCTTAGATGTTCTTATGGAGTGTTTGACAATTTTAGCCTGATTCTTTCAGCTGCAACCCCGGCGGTGTTAAACGGACTTGGGAGCAAATAAAAAATAAATATAAAAACATAATTTAGCGGTAAATAGGTTTACATTCATCTCTTATAAGTACAAAGCTTTAGTGCTTCAGTCAGTCTCTGTTGTAGGACGACACAGATACGTCTGTCAATCCGACGAGAAACTATCTCCCATATAAAAAGAGTTCCTCTCACGATCTTCACGATCCACGTACCGAGCTGCACTTCTTTTCTATAGGTGATGTCATTTTCCAAGAGAACTGATTGGTCAGTAGGCGGGGCTTTAGTACGTGTTGATCTGTTATCTGGAACATAACCTGCTCTGGAGCAGGTTTGCCGTGCAGCATCAGTTTACCATGGCGATTTACTTGGTAAGAAGTGAACCACCGTCGTAGTACTGAAAACCCAGAGTTGAACCTGAAGTTATCTCGCTAACAGCAAATCCTGCTTCGTAGTACAGGCCTCTGGTGCTCATGATGAGGGGGGGGCACATGACCAGGAGGGAAACTAGAGATCCATTTTTCCCAGCAGGCCTTTGGCCTTACTGAACACAGGTGTGACTAAAAACACGAGTCATTAGAGAACATCATTAATGTTAAAATGTGACCCTGATTGAAGTAATAAAGAAAAAGCTCAGATTCTTGTTAACGAGACTCAGACGAACTGTTTGATTTAAAGTTCAGTGTCCTGCAGGGGCCCTTGAGTCTTCAGCGTCTGAAAGCTCTAACAAGAAGAAGTAGTGAGAACCACACAGCTCATGTTGATGAAGACGAGAGGTTTTTTATTTTCATCTTTTCCAACTTCTCGTCAGAAGTCGACAGCAAACACTGAAGTCAGGTTTTCTGTGAGAGTGTTGAATTCTGGGTGCTGTAGTTTGTTTGGGTTATTAGTCTAACAGGCTGCAGTGAGACAGGACGTGTGTCTCTGTCTGTCTCTACAGGATGAAGACAGGTGATCTGTTTTGGACTTTCCCTGCTGGACCAGGACTCCCTGTGGTCCCCGTCTTGTTTCCGTGATGTCATCAGCGTGGTGTCGTGTTGATTGTCCCTCTGACCTCTTTAACTCACCTGCAGCAGGTGAGCTGATGTACAGTGTGTACAGCAGGAAGTCCAGCTCAGACCTGAATGTGTGTTGAAATCTGAGGAGGCTGTAAACTCACACCTCTGTCCCCTCTGGAACCAGGAGTAACCTGACCCGGGTCACCTGACACCTCCTCAGCTCAGCCCGGCTGCTTCCTCACAGTCTGCTTGCCGCCCTGCAGCATGGCGGACGCCGGGGCCTGGAGGACGCACCAGGACAGCCCCCGGATACTCCAACCTGGACCTGGACCTGGACCTGGACCTGGACCAGGACCAGGATCAGGACCTGGACTGGGACCTGGACCGGGACCAGGATCAGGACCTGGACTGGGACCTGGACCGGGACTAAACCGTGTGTGGATCTCTCTGATCGCAGGTGAGGTGTTGACATCATCACTGTAACATAAACAGAGGGTCAGCAGGCATTAAAGGACTCATCTGATACTGAGTCTCAAGTCTTAAAACCAGCCAATCAGGTGAGATTATTTCACCTGTTTCCAGAGTGATGTCATGTGGTTTGTTCACAGCTCAGGTAGGACGAGGTCGAGACAAAATAAAAGTCAGGTTGGCAGGTTTGTTATTCAGACTGAGCCTGTAGCGTCGGTGCAGCTTCAGCCTGCAGTCGAGATTCGGGGCATAAAAGTACCTTTTGATGCAGAGAAGTCAGTGAGGGTTTGGACCTGTGGGGCTCCTGTCATCCAGACTGCAGGACTTCTTCTTCTCTGACACAACTAACAAACATCCACGGGGACGTTTTCTGTCTCACCAGCTGATCAAATCAGATCTGATGAGCTCGAAGAATCTGAATCATTAAAGTTAATAAATCTATAAGATGAATGTAGTTCTCAAGTGCAGGATTATCACCTCTACAAAGTCTACACAACTTTAGTTTATTATTAAATCAGACAAAACAAAAACTGAACAAAGAAAGGTAAGAATTTAAGATAAAGGCAAGTTTAAGATTTATATATATATAACAATATTAAAATAAATCAAGATACAGTTCTTTAGTTTTTCATCTTTGATGTGAATTTGAGACTGAAAGAAACTTCACCAAATTAAAGAGAAATAAATAAAAAGAGGGACATCTGTTAGATCACATGCAGTTGTGATATGAAACATATTCATCCATTAAAATAATTAATAAGGTCCCGTTGTACCCCAAAGTCACAAAGATTATATTTTTTATCTTTAGTGTACAAGATAATAAATAACAACTAAGAAACACAAGATACTAACGTGTTTCACTCGCACAAGACAAAACATTTTTGCAGAACTCTGGTGAGATGTAAACAAGTTAGTTGTGTGTATCTGTCTAAATTGTGTGAAAAAGGAACAGAAAATACACAGAACCACCTTAAACTTACGTCTGTGGTCTCAAACATGCACTTTGGTGTAGAAGTTTAATAAAAGGACTCTGTCTCTTTCCACCTCAGTCAGAAACGAGTTTTGTTGCTCTCGGTACTTGAAAGCCTCAATGTATGTGTTTCCCAGCGGACCGTGAAGGCAGCACAGTCTGTTCTGTTTGGTGATTGGCTGCGGTTGCTATGGGCGCGGCTCCCGTTGCTATGGTAACGTGTCTTAAGGAGGGATTTGGTCAATCAGAGTTTCAGACTCTAGGAGCATAGTAAAGCAGTTGCGGTGCTAACATGCTAACATGCTAACCCGAGAATACTTACCGGCGAAAAAACGGAAAACCAAACAACAGAAACGGTAGAAAAGATTCCTCCGTGAGCGAAGATCAGCCGCAGAGACAGATGGGAATCTGAGGAGAAAGATTTTAACTTTTTAACTGTCTCCGTTCACCTGCATGCTAGCACTGCAGCTCGCCTGCTAACGGCTAACTGAGCTGTTAGCAGTTTAAAAAGTTTCTGGAGCTAGCTGGTAGAGGTGAGAGAGGCCAGGAATTAGACGCATCCATGACGGTGGAGGGAGTGCGGCACTCCCCGATCCTGTCTGCCCTGTTCAGGATGACAGACGAGTCCGAGCTGCTGGGAGCCGCGCAATTTATTAAAGGTAGAAATACAGAGTTTAATAAAGTAACGATGAAAACAAAGAGCTTCTAAAAGGTTCATTAGAAATAGTTCAACACGGAGTTTTTCAATTATAAAGAGTTTTGTAAAGTTTATCAAAAGTTAAATAAATAGTTTATTAAAAATTAAATAGTAACATAAAGACTCTCTCAGAGGTACAAATAGCTTATTAAAGGGTTTAAAACTTTATTAAATGTAAAGAGCATCAAAAGTAAAATTAATTGATTAAAGGTAAAGATTTTGAAACAGTAATTTACCTTTAATATCATTAATTAATAAATGAATTAATGGACAGGTTTGGAACATATGAACAGTGAAACAGGTTTTTCTTGCTGTAATTGTTCTGTTCATTCTGGACGTTAACTGATCTCTTTATAATGTGTTTCCACTGGAAGTGATGGAGGACAACATCTACAGTCCTCTTAATGAGTGAAATATATTCTCAAGTTAATGTGAAGCTCCATTAGTCAAACACTTCATGTTAATGTGTCTTTATGTTTCCTCGTCACTGTTTTCATGTTGAGCTGTGATGGAGAGACTCAAACACAGAGGATTTTATACTGAACTGTAACTACAAGATCTCTGTTTGATTTCACAAACTCAGATGATGAAACTTCAGGTTAACTTCAGATCAACTTCAGATTAACTTCAGGTTCATTTCAGACTAACTTCAGATTAACTTCAGGTTCATTTAAGATCAACTTCAGATTAACTTCAGGTTCATTTCAGATTAACTTCAGATTAACTTCAGGTTCATTTCAGACTAACTATAGATTAACTTCAGGTTCATTTAAGATCAACTTCAGGTTCACTTCAGATTAACTTCAGATTAACTTCAGATTAACTTCAGGTTCACTTCAGATTAATTTCAGATTAACTTCAGATTAACTTCAGATTAACTTCAGGTTCACTTCAGATTAACTTCAGATTAACTTCAGGTTCATTTCAGACTAACTTCAGATTAACTTCAAGTTCACTTCAGATTAACTTCAGGTTCATTTCAGACTAACTTCAGATAATATTTTCACACGAGGACTGTCGATTTTGTCCTCCATGTTATGAGCTGTTTTAATGAACATGTGATAGTTTATAAAGTTGAATTAAGTCCCGCCCACACCGGGGGTGGGGGGGTATGGGGGGGACACAATCATCGCTCTCCATTGACTTTGTATTGCTGAAGGTGCCTCCTCGTCACTTCGGTCTGCTAGCAAACAACAGAAACATGGCTAAATGCACTACCAACAGGGTAAAGAACCCAGAACTAAGTTTTTATAAGCTGCCGAACCCAAAAACTGAGACAAAAGTGGATCCAGGCAACAAGAATAGGAACACTGTGGGATCCTGACACTCAGCTAAGGCTGTGTGTTGATTCTTATGAAAGAAGTTATAGATGCTAATGTGTTCAGACAAACTGTAGAGGCTGAAGCTAACTAAGCTATGCTAGGCCTGGGTTTGATCTTTGTTAGGTGAAATGATGATCTTACCTGGTGATTCGATCAATAGTTGTAAATATCAAAGTATTTGACCACTGGCCATTCAGAGGGATCATTTCTCCAAGAGAAGCAGGGTGAGGAGACGGACACTGAGACAGAGGGATGGTCCTGAGTTTGTCCCCTCTTCCTCTCTGTAGACAGAGGTTTCATGTGGTTTTGGGTCCAGAGAGCTGACCTGATCTGGCTGTTTGTGTCTCTGACAGAGCGTCTGTACTTCGCCACGTTACGCAGTAAACCCAAAAGCACCGCCAACACACACTACTTCTGCACGGACGACGAGTTCCTCTACGAGAAGTGAGTGTGCTGTGTGATAACACTGTTTAATGTTCAGACTGCTCCAACTTTTCTTTGCTCTTTTGTTTTTTTGGACATGTATTAACCTGCGGCGCTGCTACACTGCATTCTGGGTATTTCATAGTGTGAGGATTATAAAGGTGTTTGTTGACATGTGGAGGAGCTCCAACACAGCACACAGTGAGCTGAAATCACGGCCTTTTAAAAGTATTGATATATTTATTGATAATGATAAATGGACGGTAACGCTGGGTTCACATAAGAGGTGGACGTGCTTCGCGGCGCTTCGCGGCGCGTCCACCTCCTATGTGAACCCAGCGTAAGGCCCATCTGACTGACATGTGATGCTAATGTTAGCAGCTGTGTAACTGCTGAGCTAACATTAGCATTAATGTCACAGACTGATTGACAACAACTAACTATTAGTTTCATTATTGATCGATCTGATGATTGATTTCTCAGTTAAACTTTCCAAACAGCTGAAGAGTCTTCAGGTGTCTTGTTCTTCAGACCAAAGATTCAGTTTGTCACTTCAGCATCAAACGCTTATCAAGATAGTTACTTTTTACTTTTCTGTCGATCAACCAACTGACCGACAGCTCATCGTCACTTTCTGTTTGGACCCCAGTAACCTGTGTGTGTGTGTGTGTGTGTGTGTGTGTGTGTGTGTGTGTGTGTGTGTGTGTGTGTGTGTGTGTGTGTGTGTGTGTGTGTGTGTGTGTGTGTGTGTGTGTGTGTGTGTGTGTGTGTGTCCAGTTTCTATGCAGACTTTGGTCCTCTGAATCTGGCCATGTTGTACCGATACTGCTGCAAACTCAACAAGAAGCTGAAGGTGAGTTTCTGCTGCTGAAGACGACGACGACTCGCCCACAGCAGGAATGTTCAGAACGCACAGGAGACACACACACACACCACAACACTCTCACTCTGTCACACACACACACACACACACACACATCACATCACATCACATCACATCACATCACATCACAGTCACTGTGACTGAGTGAATGTGTGTGTGTGCGCACACCTTCAGTGTTTAGTCTTGTTTGATTGTTGTTGCCATGGTAATGTCATTCCTCTGGTCGCCTGTTGTCATTCGTCATGACGACCAGCCTACCGGATGGTCCGGATCCACACCCTGTGATCAGCTTCCTCGTGCTCACACTTTACTGCAGAGTCACCTGTCCAGGTGGAACTCACCTGACACTGAAAGCATCATGGGACAGCAGAGCAGTCTGATGCTTAGATTAACAGTCAGTCAGGGGTCAGAGGTCATGGACACCTCTTGCTGACATCACATGTGTAACCCTGATGAACACCATGTTTCCCTGTAGAGATGAACCTGCTGTGCAGCTGGGGGTAGTTTGGTTTGGACACGCATGGACACGCATACACACACACACACACACACACACACACACACACACACACACACAGAGCCAGTCACTAATGAGACAGAGGACAGGTTAACAGCTCAGTGTGAGAATCTGCAGCAGTCTGATTGTGTTTCTTGTCATGTCAGGTATTTTCTCATTAAGGCATTAATGTGTGACGTTGTCACATGTTGTGTTTTGTCCAATGAGCTTCAGTTTACTGAGACATAAGACAGGAACTGACAGCAGAGGATGGAGGAGGCTCATGAAAGTGATTCCTGGTTTCAGTCACATATCAAAGTTGATTCATTTTCTGCCGATCAGCTGGTTGACTGCTCGTCTGATGCTCTCAGCTCTACCTGTAGTCATGTGACCTTTCTTCTTCTTCTCCTGTGCAGTCGTTCACTCTGACCAGGAAGAGAATCGTTCACTACACCAGCTTTGACCAGAGGAAGAGAGCCAACGCTGCCGTGCTGATCGGAGGCTACGCTGTGAGTCCTCATCAATATCTCTTCCTGTCTGAGCACACAGGGCTCCTATTGGTCAGAGGTTTTCAACTGGGGAGGCCTCCTCAGGGGGGGAGGGAGAGGTGCACGCAGGCAGTCACTCACAGCTCATTAAGATCCTTTAAAACACTTAGTGTCCTCCTCCTCCTCCTCCTCCTCCTCACTCAGTCAGGTCTGACCTCACAGACATGAAACTCATATTGAATCATTCAGGGTAACTTCTCATTATCTCTGATGTCCATCCAGATCAAACGTCCAGAAAGAACAAAGAGCTTTTCTTTAGTATCACAGTGATCCAATGATAGTTGTCTGTACATCCATGGTACACTGCAGACAGGAGCTGCTGATGGACTCTGACTACATGGAGACTAATACAGGCTGAAAAACTCACTGACTCCATGGCAACATTATACTTCCTGTTTACATCCCCCTGAGCATCATGGGAACTGTAGTTCTGAAACGTAGAGGATGATTGTGTTACGTCAGTAAGTGAGAATCCATGAAGTGTTTTCATGCTGCGCTCAGATGGCTCACCATCACTCACACACTGACAGTGTGTGTGTGTGTGTGTGTGTGTGTGTTAACTTCTCTATCACAGCAGCTAAATATAGACCTCTGCAGGTGGAACAGATCAGATCACACACACACACACACAGGTGTGTTTTGTGTGTGTTGAATATTTGATGTTATTGAAGCAGCAGGAACAGAAGCTCTGATACAGTCAGACCTACTGACACACTGAACACCGACTGAACCTACACACACACACACACGCACACACAGTACAAACAATCTACAGAACATAGCTCTCCTGTCAGATATCACCTGTATATTCGAACACACCTGCTTCCTCACAGTGAGTGCCGTCTTCAGATGGATATTCATGTTTAGCCTAGCTTAGCATAAAGACTGTTAGCCTAGCTCCATCAGAGGAGAAAACCCTTCCAAGTGTCTGTTTACCTGTGTCTCTGTCGCAGGTGATCTACCTGAAGAAAACTCCAGAAGAATCCTACAGAGCTCTGATCTCTGGTTCCAATGCCTCCTACCTGCCCTTCAGGTGAGTCCCTTCACTACTGCAGCTGTTCTGCAGAGGAAACTGACCCTTCAGGTCAAGATCTGTGCTCTGGTTGTGTTTCCTGTGTAAACCAGCACAATCCAGATAGACACCACCCCACAGTGAAGTGCTGTGATGGTGCACACTGACAGTGTGAGGGGGTGTGATGGTGCACACTGACAGTGTGAGGGGGTGTGATGGTGCACACTGACAGTGTGAGAGCTCTGCTCTGATGTTCCACCAGGTTGTTTGTCAGAAGTTCAAAAAAGTTGAACCTTTCCTCCACAACATGAGACAGCAGTTCTAACAGTTTCCATTTAGATGTTGTCTGTAGCATCCTAGTTAGCTGTTAGCTGTTTACTCTTTGTTCTGCACTCGACACCTGAAGAGTTTAGTTTAACTGTCGACAGCAGCTGAAACATTTTAAGCTTCAGCTTGTTGTTTCATTACAAGCTGTGTGTCTCAGTGTGTGTGTGTGTGTCAGTGTGTGTGTGTGTTACTGTGTGTGCGTGTGTGTGTGTGTGTGTGTGTGTGTGGAGGATAAAGGGCTTGTTGTTGTCTCTGGTTATATAACAGCAGTGTGTGGTGTTGGATGGAGGAGGGCTCAGTCCTTTGCAGGCTGCTGATGGATTAAACATGAGGAGGCCACGCCCACTGAGTGACACAACAGTGAGGCGTTCACTGACCGTCTGACAGAAGGATGAAATGTTCGTACTTGCAGGATGTTTAAAGTTTAGTTTGATGGTAACGTTTCTGTTTGTACTGAAGTTTGTTAAACATGAACTCCAGTGATTTTCCATCTCAGCATGTTTCCAGTGCTGTGTCTCAAATCACGTACTTCCGTACTCGCACTTAATATTTTGAGTGCATAAGTGCGTTCACACTGACAAGTATGGTAAAATGCAGCGCTATGAGGACCCGGATGATGTACTCATAACAGTCAGAAAGTTGAGTGTGGAACGCTGCACACTTCTCACCCTCAACGGTCGCCATCTTGGCCACGTAGCGGAAGGGGAGGGACCACCAACGTATGAAAATGGCGGCCACGGTTGCAATTGTTACGGCTAAAAGTAAAAGCACGTTAATTTTTCATTCATTTTTAATATAATTGAATTGTGGTCAAGTGAGCAAACGAGCTGGCAGATATTTCGGTAAAATGTTGGCGATAATGCTCCGCCCGACTGCAAAAAGAAGAAGAAGACGCGGTCAAAGGTTGCGATCGTCATTTCTGGTAAGCACACAACAGCAGTATTCGATTTGAGACGACTCTACCCTGTCAAAATTAACGCACTACACGAGTCAGTACATAGTGTACACAGTGTACTGAATGTAAGTGTACTAACGGGATTTGAGACACAGCACAGGTGTCTCCAGGTGTTTCCAGGTGTTGGGGAGTAAAACGAGTAGTATGAAGTCTTCAGTGTCTCAAAGGGAGCTGTGTGATAAATGTCCTCGAGTGATGTCACTTGAGTCAGCGTTGGTTGTGGCTGAAGATGAAAACAGTCTGTTGGTGTGGAGTTAGAGAGAAGTGAGCTGACAGACCTCTGCTGCCGCTGCTCAGCTCTGCTGCAGGCTACATTAGCTGCTACTAGCATAACACACCACAATCTACCACCCAGCTGTCAGGGGGAGAGGTGCATTATAAAGTAGGCAGCAGGTTTAGACGAGGAAGATGAATGAGAGAAATAAAACAGCTAAATGAGCACAGCACTCTTTAATGTTTTGAGATATCGGGTACAGGTACAGAAAAAGGTGACGTCTAGCTGTTCTCACAAAGTCAACAGACCTGTCTATAAAGGTAAAGGTGCGTCTGATCAACTCTCATCAGGGAGGGTCAACCCACAACCACTGCAGTGATTAGTTAATTAGTCAGTTGATGGAAAATTAATTAGCAGCTGTTTTGATAATTGATTAATCATTTGTCATTTTTAAATTAAAAATATAGAAAGTGTCTGTGTTGGAGCTTTTCTTTGTCTGTGACGTAAACTGAACCTGAGATTTAAACAGTTTAACGTTACGTTAGAAAAGAGTTCAGGCAGGCTGATGTGAGACATGTGTCACTGATGAGATAAGTGACTTCAGCTCAGTGACACTCTGACGCTGCTGTGATAATGAACATTCACACTCTGAGGTCATTCCTTAGGACGGAAACCTGTAAACTGAGAGTTCATTATACACATCATGTCAGCCGGATAAAGAGAGAGGTGTGTGTGTGTGTGTGTGTGTGTGTGTGTGTTTGTGTTTGTGTTTGTGTTTGTTTCCACTTCATCATCCCGGGCAGAACAGTGTGATGTCATCAGCTCAGTGATATTCAGTTTGTCTGAAGTGCTGCAGATCCTGGACCTGCTGCAGATCCTGGACCTGCTGCAGATCCTGGACCTGCTGCAGCTGACAGAGACTCAGAGAGCACTAACTGTCAGCTGCAGGTGTGTGTGTGTGTGTGTGTGTGTGTTTGACCTCAGCAGACAGAACCATTTAGATGATCAATAATGACCTTACACAAGTTAGTTCAGCATCGTGAAGTCTTCAGGTTCAGCTGCAGATCAATACAGTTGATCAGACGTTGTGTATTGATCTGCTGGTTCTCCTCTCTGCAGGGACGCTTCCTTTGGGAACTGCACCTTCAACCTCACCGTGCTGGACTGTCTGCAGGGCATCAGGAAGGTGAGTCGGAACTGTCCCTGTTCTCATTGGCTGGATGGACATCACCTGTATGATGTCATACTCTCAGGATTTAGTGGGAGGGGCTAAATCAATGGACTAATGGTTGCAGCTGGTTGGAATAATGTGTGTGCAGACTACAGCTGTGTGTGCTGCGTTCAGGTGCTCCTGGGATGGCCCCGTTTCCAGATGGTCGTTCTTGAGCTGTTAAGTCGTAATGTGGAAACAACATGGCCGCTATAAGAACGTGATGTATTTGATTGCTCAAAGCGTTTAAACAGCACCTTAGGGTTACTTGACTTGTTATCAGGGTTGATGCTAATCAATAACTTTTCTAACTGATCTAGATCACTCTGCGTGGACAGCAGCTAATGCTTACAACTAATACCATATTACACATTCCATCTGAGCAAAACATTTCAACCTGAATGAATAAAAATATGTTTTTATCGCATACCAAAAGTTTCACTGACTTTCCGAGTTGTTGTTCCAACATCAGGGGGTGTTCAAGGGAATTTTCCCAGTGGGGAACTCATTTTTCCGATTATTCCAACACAACATGAATGCAACATTAGCCCCCCGCTTGTTAAATGTTCATGTGAAGAAACGGAAGAAGAATCGGCGTGTCGGCAGGTCACACTGTTACTGACTGTGTGTGTGTGTGTCAGTGTTAGGCAGGACAAGGAGCTGTTGTACTGTAGGAGAGTGAATGCAGCCAATCAGAGAGAGAGTGTGTGTGTGTGTGTGTGTGTGTGTGTGTGTGTGTGTGTGAGGTCAGTGCTGAACACTCAGTGTGTTGTTGAACGCAGCAGCAAGTGAACACCGTCTGAACTGATGAACGGACAGGTGAGCAGACAGACAGGTAAGCAGACGGACAGGTGAGCAGACACAGAAACAAGCTGCTGGTTGGCATCCATGTTTGTTTTGGTAGGAGAACAGGTGACAGTTGGGGTTCTGGGGGGATTTGTGGGGTCCCCCTTCCTGCAGAGCTCCAGAGGCTCAGTGTCTCTAGGGTTCTGCTCTGTCCTGACTGTCAGACACTAACACCTGTATGTTGGTTTGTGTCTTCAGCTCCGTCCCAGACTTCAGATTGAACAGTTCTTCAGTCTGAGCTGCTGTGTTTGTGTTTCAGGCTCTGCAGCACGGCTTCTTTGACTTTGAGACCTTCGATGTGGACGAGTACGAACACTACGAGGTAAAAACCCACAGCAGCCGGTCTGTCCTCCTCCTGAATGCTGCACAGTCTAAATTATTTAGTTAGAAGAAGAAAAGCACCTCACCGCAGCTTTTCAGGAGGTTTTATTAGGAGAACAGAGTGTCAGCTGATCAGCAAGATCCAAGAAAATAAAGTATTGGATCAACAAATCTGGAGGTGGAGACAACATGTTTAACAGGTGGAGGAGAAGTTATTGTGCAGCAGGAAGCAGAGGAGGTTCACTGCTGCTGTTCAGAGAGTAAAAACAGAGCGCCCCCCTCAGGATGAACACTGTACTGTTTATAGACCTGAACAGAGCAGAGAGACTGTTGCTTCAGAACTCAAATGTTCCCTGGCTGTAAACTGAACCCAGAACCACTCCAGTCTGTCCTGTGCTGACTTGAACCTGTGTTTGTTTGTAGCGGGTGGAGAATGGAGATCTGAACTGGATCCTCCCGGGGAAGTTTCTGGCCTTCAGCGGACCTCATCCTAAAACTAAAGTAGAGAACGGTGAGTTAAAATGTTGATGGAAACAACCTGAACAGGATCAAAGGGTCCCCAGTGTAACGCAGCAGGCGGCGGTGTGGACCGCATGGAGAGACTAGGAGCTGCTTTTAGTTTGGGACAAGTTAAAATGTGGTGTTAGGTCGCTGTTTAACAGCTGTGGTTGCTCCGCCCCCTGCAGGTTACCCCCTCCATGCCCCAGAGGCGTACTTCCCATACTTCAGGAAACACAACGTGACCACCATCATCCGTCTGAACAAGAAGATCTACGACTCCAAACGCTTCACCGACGCCGGCTTCGACCACTATGACCTCTTCTTCTTAGACGGCAGCACGCCCAGTGACATCATCACACGCCGCTTCCTGCACATCTGTGAAGGTACAGAGGGCGCTGTGGCTGTCCACTGCAAAGGTGAGGACTTCTTGTCCCGTCCCACAACTTCCTGTCCCACAACTTCTTGTCCCATCCTACAACTTCCTGTCCTACAGCTTCCTGTCCCACAACTTCCTGTCCTATCTGTGGTCTGTGGTTCCTGTCTTTCTGTCCCCACTCTGGTCTTGTCCTTTGTTATCCTGTCCTAAACAGTAGAAAGGAATCAAGCTGCTGTTACAGACAGGAGCTCTGTGATGTGTTCATGGTGCCCTGTGAAAACAGTGATAATCGCTGTATTGACGGTAATAGAAGTAGCTGGCGGTGTACAGTAAGAGTCCTGCGTCCTGTCTGCACAGTAAAGTGTAGTTGTCCGAGTGCCCAGCAGAGGGCAGTCTGGATTAATAAAGCTTTTTAAAATGTGAACAAGACCACTGTAAACAGAGTGGAGGAAGTACTCAGATCCTTTACTGCAGTAAAAGTACTAATACCACACTGTAAAATACTTTGCTCCTTCAGTAACAGTGTGTGAGTGTACTCAGTAACAGTGTAGTGTTGAGTATTACAGCAGTAAATGTTCTATCTGATCTCATCAGATGATTCTTCCTCATCATTCATGGAAAAGCAGGATTTTACTGTTGGAGCTCATTTTCAACTAGTTTGTATCTAATGATTCATTCTGGATTCATCTGCTGATTCTTTTCTCCATTAATCCATTGATTGATTGATTTGTAAAACTTGTGAAAATAGTGAGAAATGTGGTGACAGTTACTCAGAGTAGTACAAGTACCTCTGACAATGAGTACTGGACTCGGTCCCTCTGTTGGTTCAGACTGTGTTTGTTGGTTCGGTGCAGCCGGGCAGTTTATCTGCAGCTCTGATCAATGTTACTGATCACAGACTGTCTGTCTGACTCTCTGTCTGTCTGTCTCTCTGTCTGTCAGCTGGCCTGGGCAGGACAGGCACTCTGATTGGCTGTTACCTGATGAAACATTACCGCTTCACGGCAGGCGAGGCCATCGCCTGGATCAGGATCTGCAGACCAGGCTCTGTGATTGGACCACAGCAGAACTTCCTGGAAGAGTGAGTCCCACATGATTGGTCTCTGGTTTTCAGTTTTGACGAAGTAAGGTGAATGTGAGCTGGTACAGATCAGAGGTCATATCATGTACAGGTGTACTGATTTACCTGTGAGGACTTTAATAATCCACCTGTCAGCTGGAACACTGGAAGAGCAGCTACAGCCGGTTTAAGCCAGGCTCAAACTACAGGGGTTCTGGGCCCCTCCCGACAATCGGAGGAGAAATCTGGTCTGGGACCTCGGTCGGTAGATGATCTGGTGATGTGAGGGACCTCCAGAACTGCTCGCAGACTCACTGGGCCGCCCCGATACTCTCATGATAACCAGTGAGCGTTATAAGCTAACTTTAGTCCAGAGCTGTGTGTGTGTGTGTGTGTGTGTGTGGCGGCACAGACCTGCTGCTTATCTCCATGCTGCTGTGGCAGTTTGTATTGTCTCCAGGACTCAGACCTGAGGCCTGTACTACGAAGTGGGATTTGCGGTTAGCGAGATAACTTTAGGTTCAACTCTGGGTTTTCAGTACTACGACGGTGGTTCACTTCTTACCGGGGTAAATCGCCATGGTAACTTGCTCCAGAGCAGGTTATGTTCCAGATAACAGATCAACACGTACTAAAGCCCCGCCTACTGACCAATCAGTTCTCTTGGAAAATGACATCACCAATAGAAAAGAAGTGCAGCTCGGTACGTGGATCGTGAAGATCGTGAGAGGAACTCTTTTTATATGAGAGATAGTTTCTCGTTGGATTGACAGACGTATCTGTGTCGTCCTACAACAGAGACTGACTGAAGCACTAAAGCTTTGTACTTATAAGAGATGAATGTAAACCTATTTACCGCTAAATTATGTTTTTATATTTATTTATTTTTTGTCCGTTTGACACCGCTGGGGTTGCAGCTGAAAGAATCGGGCTAAAATTGTCACTCCATAAGAATACATCTAAGCAACACATTAACTTAATGTAATACTACTGACGGGGCAGTGATATTATAAGCCTGTTAATTTACGCTTCACACAGTCAGGTTTTTTTGCCAGCTGTCCTTCCGGCATTCAGCAGCTGTGCTGCTTTTAGCCTGGAGGCTAGAAATTCGTTGGTAAAGTATGCCGCTCTGCTGCCAGTACACCTGTCATGTTTGTGATTGGTCACATGCTGCAAACCCCGCCCCTTTCATGTGAACGCGCTCATGGCTAGATTGGGAAACCCTGGGTTGACTTATCGAGTTGATGACCAGCGTCGTGTGACCGCTTAGCGGGATCATGGTTGTTAGGCTCAGTGAAGCCAGATAACGAAAAGAGATCCTGGGTATGTTGAACTTGCTTCGTAGTACAGGCCTCAGGACCAGGACTCAGCAGACTGGAGGCTGGAACAGGTCTTTCCTCCTCCAGGCTGCAGGGGGGTCATATGTAGAACACGGGGTCCCTCACACTGTGTTTCTATGGTGCAGATTTAGAGTCAACGTGCTGTTTGTTTTTACTGAGAATCTGAATGGACCCTGGTGAGACTTCATGTCTCTGACAGCAGAGATCAGTTTAGAGTCCAGCTGTCTGTCGTAGCAGTGATACAGGTAATATCAGTGAGCCATGACTGGTCAATAATAACAATAATCTGATCTCTGACCTGCTGTTACAGTCACCTGGTTTGTGTGATTGAATTGACGGAGGATCAGGTGTAGCAGGAAGCTACAGAGTTCAGGACTCTGCGGTCTCCATCAGAGTCAGAGCAGAAACCATCAGTCCATTGATCCACACTCATTAGCAAACCCTTTCTTCTTATTGATTGATTAGTTTTCTATCGGTAAATGGACTGTTGGGACAAAATAAAGCTGCTGATTTTTCAAACGTTGATGCAGCAGAGCATCACTTATCAATACATGTGATCAGCCTTTACAGGAGCCTGCTGGTCTAACTGACACCAAACAGCCTCCTCACATCTCTGTTACAGGAAGCAGCCAGTGCTGTGGTTGCTAGGCGACAGCCAGCGTTCCCAGAAGGCCAAGCTGGAGGAGAGGGCGGTGCCTCACCTCATCACCAGTATGGACGACCTTGCCTTAAACTCTGCCCACAACTCTACAAACCCCGCCCACAACAGCAACATGTGCAGATCCCCGAGCTCTGACCGTCTGACCGAGGTCTCTCTCTCTCTCTCTCACTCACTCACTCACTCACTCACTCACTCACACTGTCTACACACACACACACACACACACACACACACACACTGTCTACACACACACACTGTCTACACGCGCACGCACTCACTCTCTCTCTACACACACTCTGTGTGTGTGTGTGTGTGTGTGTGTGTGTGTGTGTGTGAGTGAGTGTAGAGTGAGTGTGTGTGTGTGTGTGCTCATGGTATGTTTTGTCCTCTAGAGTGAGTCGGTGGACAGCGGACCGGGTCTGACTCAGGGAGACAAACTGAGAGCCTTAAAGAGCCGCCGTCCCCCCCGCCCCGCCACCACTGGAGCTCTCAGGTACCAGAACCAAGACCTCCAACAGAGGGGGGGCTGCAGTGCTAACAGACAGAGCAGACCCCTCAGACCTGAGGCCTTCATCAGGTGTGATGGAGGCTGCAGGTGTGATGTGATGGAGGTGTGATGGAGGCTGCAGGTGTGATGGAGGTGCTGATGAAGCTGAAGTCTGAGTGGTGGATTTAACCTGACTCTTTCCTTTCAGGGTGGAGGAGATGAAGGTGCACAGCAGATCCACGTCACAGCCGCTCAGGTAGGGCCGCCCTCTGAACTCTGGGTCTGCAGGTGTTGATCCGGACAGTGAATGTGATGAACTGCTGTGTGGAAACAGGACAGTGATGTATCCTGAAGGAGCTCTTCAGGTGCTGTTAGTACCTCCAACACTCGCAGGGTCACTTCCAGTCCAGATCCAGGAGCACGGTGATCAGTCTGCCAGCTCAGGAGTCTTTGTTGTTAAAACAGTTTCAACAAGGCGGCATACCAAAAAGAGCTGCTGAGCACTCGCTACATCAGAAAGCACCTGTCCAATCAGAGCAGAGTATGTAAATCACATGTTCAGCGACTGTGTCATCATGTTGATGTCCATCGTCCTCTCAGGATACATCACTGTGATGCTTCCCAGCAGTAACTTAAGCCTGAGTCTGGTCTGACAGTAATAAAAGATGGAGAGCTGGAACCAATTATCAATCAATGTCAATCGACTGGAAAATAATTAACTATTACTACTTCAACTATTTTGATAATCATTGTCGTTTCCTAAAGCTCCTCTTCCATCTCCTCAGACGTGAAGAGTTTCTGCTTTTCTTTGTCTTGTGTTTCAGTAAGTTTAATACAAAATAAATATAAATAATATTCAGTAATTATAATTGATAAACCTCTGGTTTTAGGACATTGTTTGGGGCATTTTTTTTTTACTATTTTCTAACATTTTATAGACAAAACAATCAATCGTGAAAACAATGGGCAGATAAATTGATGATGAAAAGAATCGTTAGTGATGACTGAACTTGATGATAAATAACTAATCAGTTGCTTGACTGATGATGAACTGTAAATGTTTCAATAAATGTATTGGTTTGATTTGTGTCACTGTTCAGAATGTCGATGGGTGTTGGTCAGGGCCCCTCCTCCCCCCTCAAGTCCTCCAAGTTCCCAGCATCCTCTGCTTCTGCTGCAGCCAAGAGGATCGGAAGAAGTCCATCGTCAACGGCGTCCAACATTAGGAGGTCAGTTTTTCCACCCACTTCCTGTCTGACTCACCCAACTTCCTGTCTGACCCAAAGTACATTTTTGGTGGCCCAAATGTAATATTATGTAAAAACAATTCAGAAAAGGCAATTTAACACAATTTAACACAGCCTTCATTAACTGTGACACTCCCTTAAATGAAAAGACATGAACAGAATCAGGGATGCAAACACGTGTATGGTGAAAAAAGAGACGGCTATCTGTCGAAAAACAAAAATGCGACAGCGTAATACCATATAACCATGTGACCAGGGCTTTCCACAAGGATATGGAGTAGCCAGCCACTGGGGGAAAAAGTAGCCAGCTAGGGGGGTCCAGGGTCATGTCCCCCTGGGGCATTTTTGTCAGAAAAGCCCAAATTTGGTGACTTCTGGCCCATTCTAATGCCATCATGCCATTTGGGGCTGACATTAATTTGCATAATTGGTCAATGACAACAAAATACAAAAGCGTTCCAGGACATTTTAAACTGTAAATTGCAGTGTGAGGCTGATTGCCTACATTTTCCTCATGACACAGGCCCGTTACTGTGACAACATTGCTTGTTTTAGTGTTTGTTTGCAATGCATCTTATAGATGGCTCTGCTGTAAAAAGTGCAATGTAAATAAATTCATTCATTCATTAAGCCCATAAACGTCTGTGGGGGGGGGACTGACACAGACAGACATTTCTCTATCATCATGCTGGCATTGTTTTGAAGAGGCTAGTGGTCGTAAATTGTAACGCATAGCGAATCGCAACTTGTTAATTAAAACTATTTTATTAGAATCAAAATGAATATAATAAAGTAGCCGGCTGGACTGATTAGTCTGCAGTTTGACCGGCAGCCGGCGCTTATGGGAAGCGGACTTTTCTTGCTGTACGGCCAACTAGATGAACGGGAACGAGTTTATTTTACAAGTGGAAATCTAGCATAAGAGAAGCTTCTCTGACACGGAGCATATTAATAACGTTAGCTAAAAAGACATAACATACACAACCTACAGAGCTAAAGATGTTAAAAGTCAAAACCAGATAAATTCAGCCAACAGAAAAACTCGCCGCTCAGAATGAGCCACACAGTGCAGGGAGAGAGTGGTGCGTTCACAGACAAACCTCCAAGCGTTTGCTCGGTCCAGCAAGACTGGAGTCAACAACCACGTAACCAGTGATGTGATGTGAGGTCATCGCAACAGGTCCACGCATCTCTCTGTCTCTCTCTCTGTCTCTCTCTCTGTCTGTCTCTCTCTCTCTGTCTCTCTCTGTCTCTCACTCTGTCTGTCTGTCTCTCTCTGTCTGTCTGTCTGTGTCTCGCGCTCGCTCTCTCTCTCTCTCTGTCTGTGTGTCGCTCTCTCTCTCTGTCTGTGTGTCGCTCTCTCTCTCTGTCTCTCTGTCTGTCTCTCTGTCTCTCTCTCTCTGTCTCTCTGTCTGTCTCTCTGTCTCTCTCTCTCTGTCTCTCTCTCTCTCTCTCTCTGTCTCTCTCTCTGTCTGTGTGTCTCTCTCTCTGTCTCTCTGTCTGTCTCTCTCTCTCTCTCTCTCTCTCTCTCTCTCTCTCTCTCTCTCTCTCTCTCTCTCTCTCTCTCTCTCTCTCTCTCTCTCTCTCTCTCTGTCTGTCTGTGTGTCTGTGTGTCTCTCTGTCTGTGTGTCTGTGTGTCTCTCTGTCTCTCTCTGTCTCTCGCTCTGTCTGTCTGTCTCTCTCTGTCTGTCTGTCTGTGTCTCGCGCTCGCTCTCTCTCTCTCTCTGTCTGTCGCTCTCTCTCTCTGTCTGTGTGTCGCTCTCTCTCTCTGTCTGTGTGTCGCTCTCTCTCTCTGTCTGTGTGTCGCTCTCTGTGTCTCTCTGTCTCTCTCTCTCTGTCTGTGTGTCTCTCTCTCTGTTTCTCTCTCTCTCTCTCTCTCTCTCTCTCTCTCTCTCTCTCTCTCTGTCTGTCTGTGTGTCTCTCTGTCTGTCTGTGTGTCTCTCTGTCTGTCTGTGTGTCTCTCTGTCTCTCTCTCTCTGTCTCTCTGTCTGTCTGTGTGTCTCTCTGTCTGTCTGTGTGTCTCTCTGTCTCTCTGTCTGTCTGTGTGTCTCTCTGTCTCTCTCTCTGTCTGTGTGTGTCTGTGTGTCTCTCTGTCTCTCTCTCTGTCTGTGTGTGTCTCTCTCTGTCTCTCTCTCTCTGTCTCTGTCTCTCTCTCTCTGTCTGTCTGTGTGTCTCTCTGTCTCTCTCTCTGTCTGTGTGTGTCTCTCTCTGTCTCTCTCAGACAGAGTCATAAAATGTTAAAAGGTGTGAAGGAGTCAGGATGTTTGTGGAAATGTAATGTTGCTGTGGTGAAGGCTCGCAGTGTGGGGATAAAACTTGGTGGCCACAGGGGGACTTACTGTTGTTGTACTCTTAGTACTAAAACCTGGCTAATATTAGCTACTTTTACTACTACACAGCATGTAGGTTCTGCTAGTACTAATACCCATTAGTACTCATTGGTACCATTAAACAGCTTGCAGTGCCTATTGGTACTAACAAACAGCTTGTAGTACTTGTTAGTAGTAATACACATGCTTTAGTACCTGTTAGTACTAATACATTGTGAGCAGCATTTGTTAGTACCATTAAAGAGCCAGTAGTACTTGTTGGTAATAATACGCCCTAGTAGTAGCTCTTGGTAACTGTAGTATTACTGCCCTTCAACAGCTTGCAGTACCTGTTTGTACCAGTATACAGTCTGTAGTATTATAAATTCAAATACTACAGACTGAGTATTCAAAACTAATTGATAAACATGCGTTGACACCATGGTCATTTAATGGCCGATCATGTGACTGCAGGTACATGAGGTGGGGGTGTGGGGTGTTGTGGATACGGTTTGGACAAACGTTTAGAAATTATGTCCGGTCACGTCATACTGTGACATGGTGCTTCCTCTTTACGTGACAACACCTGAAGGCAACACACAGGCGGTGAGTACTGACGTGGCCTGGCTGAAGATGGAGGAGTGCGGGGGCGGGCGGTGTTTGCTTCAGCTACATTAACCGGGTTCGGACATAAAGACAGAATGCCTGTCGGGTTCTGGTCGGGCTCGGTTACTACTCTCTTGGACTCGGGTCGAGTTTGGACTGAGCCACACTGTATTTTGGAACCCTCCCAGCATGCACTGGGGCAACAGATTCATGGACACTAGGCTCATTTTCTGTTCTGTGTTGTTGCTGATGTTATTTTGTTCCACACTTTGATCTTCACTTCCAGACGGATTTTAAAGCAAAGCAAATCAAATCATTAATATTAGAATCTGATCACTCGCTGATCCATGAACCAAGAGCCAGACCTGGTCCGCACCCCGCTGTGTGGGGTTGTGTTTACATGTGTCTCTCTCTCCTGCCCCCCCCAGCTCCCGGTTGGCCAGCTCTCTCAGTGATCTGTACGCTGCAGACGTGGAGGAGGACAAAAACGCTCCGTACTCCTCTCTTCCTCCCCCCTCTTCCTCCTCCTCCTCCTCCTCCTCTTCTGTGTCTCTCAGCCCCTCCCCCTCTTCTCTGGCCCCACCCTCTCTGGGTCGTTATGGTAACGGCCCTCGCAGCATGCAGCACGAGGTCAACAACAACAGCGGTCTGTACGGGGGCTCTGCGGCGCCCCCCGCAGGGAAAAGCTCCGGCTTCGTTCTCGGCGGCAGGCCAGGGCCTCAGGACTTCAGCCCGTACAGGGGCCTGGGGCCCTACAGCGCTCTGAAGGGCCCGTCAGGACGCTACCTGAGCCGCTCCATACCTGTAAGTCCTCTGACACAGCAGCAGCTTAGCCCCTCCCCTTTCTGCTGATTGGTTCTCTCTGTTCTGACATCACTAACACACTTTAATTACACCTCAGAATATTAAAGCAACAGTTCCACATGCAGCGACTCTTCTTCTTCTCTTCCTGTCTGACAGTCAGAGGTTCAGATGCTTAGCTTACCTTAGCATAAAGACTGGAAACAGAGGGAAACTGCTAGCCTGGCTCTGTCGTCTAACTCCCGACAAGAAAGTGAATACATTTATATTTCTGAACACGTTGAACTGTTTCTTTAAAGAGACGCCGTGCGTCCTGCTGCTCTGACATCACTTCCTGTTTGAATACACTGCAGAACAGCAGTTTGACTGTCAGCCAATGAAAACATGAGACTCCTGAAGCTTCCTGTGTGTTTCTGCAGTTTCTAAACTCACCTGGTCATGTGACAGGTCACCTGACCAGGTGTCATCAGTCTGTCTCACTCAACTGTTAAACTGTCTGTTTGACCAGATGAAGCAAAGTTAACTGACATGTAGGAAGAAGGTTTAACCCTGCTATGATGTGATTCCTCCTCACCTGTGGCTGTTCTGTGATGTAATCATCTACCTGCTGCATGTTCCTGGTGGGGGGTAGGGGTGGGGGGGTTAGAACCTGTTTCTGTCTCCCACTAACATGAAGCTGCTGCTGGTCTGAGGAACCTGAGCCCCCCCCCCCCCCCCCATTATGTCATGAGCTGAGGCCTGTACTACGAAGCAAGTTCAACAAACCCAGGACATCTGTTGGTTATCTGGCTTCACTGAGCCAAACTACAACAATCACGCTAAGCGGTCACATGACGCTGGTTATCAACTCGATAAATCAACCCAGGGTTTCTGATCTAGCATTGAGCGCGTTCACATGACATACCTGCAAAGTAGTCGCTTTTTCGATCTTCTTCTCAATAAAACAGTATTATGGCGTGTATGACAGTTTTATCCTTATTCTTTCAGCTGCAACCCTGGTGGTGTCAAACGGACGTAATTCAAAGCAGTAATTAGGCTTACTTTCATATCTTATAAGTACAACAAGTAAAATACTTTGCTTCAGTCAGTCTCTGTTGTAGGATGATATCGGGATACAAAAGCACAATGAAATAGCTTTGACATTTCTTGCAAGAAGCTGACACAGATAAGTCAGTCCCTCCGATGAGAATCTGTATCTCTCATATAAAAACAGCCCCTCTCACGATCCGCTCACTGAGCTCCATGGGATCTCCTATTGGTGATGCCATTTTCCAAGAGAATTGATTGGTCAGTAGGCGGGGCTTTTGTACGCGTTGATATGTTATATCCATTATAACCTGCTCCGGAGCAGGTTAGGTGTGCAGCATCAGTTACCATGGCGATGTACCCCAGCAAGAAGTGAACCACCATCGTAACCCTGAAAACCCAGAGTTAAACCTGAAGTTACCTTGCTAACCCCAAATCCTGCTTCGTAGTCCAGGCCTCTGGTGTAATACAGGTGCAGAGTACGTTTTTTGCAGGTGAACTCGCGGACCTCAACAGAACCGAACTTTCCGTCTGACTTCTCTTGTGTTATTCTGTTTTGTCTTTCAGTCTCTTCAGTCTGAGTACATCCAGTACTAGAACTACAGACCTGACCTGAGGACACATAACCCACAACCCCCCTCTGTGTGGGATGCTCAAAGGGAAGCTAATAAAGCAGCAGCAGTTCAGCTCAGTGACTGAAGAGACAACAGCTGCTGTTCACACTGGATGGAAACCAGCTGCATGTTAATGAGCTCTATGTAAATATGATGTAATCTCCACGTGTGTGATTGGCTGAAACAGAAGAGGATATATTTAGATACAGAAGACAGATTTTATATTTCGTATTGTGACAGAAGACGTATTTTTGTTTTGAAAGAGTTTTTTTTTTGATAAACTGAAAGATCAGCTGACGACCACTCTCCGTCGTCATGGTTACAGTATTTACTTTCAGTTAACCAGCAGATTGTGTTGATGTGATTGGTCAGTGTTCTTTTCTAATCACCAGCAATAACCAATAATAATAATAATAATAATAATAATAATAATAATAATAATAATAATAATAATAACAACAGAAAAAGAAGGGACCCAAAAACAGCAACTAAACTCAGGTGTGTGTGTGTGTGGGGGGGGGGGTCAACGCCCCCTCAGCCTTAAAGAAGTTTTTGATTGGTTGTCAGCCTCGCGTCTCTGATACAAACCGTCACCTGGTGTGGATGGAAGCACCTGATTGGTGGAGATTTTAAGTGACGTCGATAATGAACGAGCTGAAATGCTAATTACATGGAATTAGAGCTGCAGGTTAAACAGGAGGCTTCTACATGCTCATTAATACTTTAATCAATACGTTTACAATAAATGAAGGTATTCTTTATTTTAGGACGATGAAGGATCTAAATAATATTAGTGTTTAATAATCATCAGAACAGATTTCAGTTATCGTATCGAGTGTTCAGTCACGAAGAAGAGATGATTCAGCAGCTTCTAACAGACTCCATCAGCTGGTGGAGTCTGTTAGTAACCTGCGTTTGCTCTCAGCTGGTGATGCGTTCACTGACCAGATGACTGGACGTCCTCAAAGCAAACAGATGACGTGTGTTAAAACACAGTGATCCGTCACTGAGCCTGAAATCAGATGAAGTTTCATTCAGAAGACAAAACCCTTTAAACGATGAGTTAGCTAGAAATAATTAGTTTTCATAATAAACGAGTTTCCTGCTCAGATTCAAGAGTTTAAGATACAAACATTTAAACTGAGCAGATGATCCGTTAATAAAGTCTGAATTATTACTAATAGAATCCCTGAATTATGCAGCAGCTTGTTAAACAGGATGTTTAGGTCAAAACGTGTCACATGACTTGAGAGCAAACCAGGAAACAACAGACTTTTTCAAAATAAAAGCTCCAGACACCAGCACAGAAAAATGAGATGTTGAGTTTGAGTGCTTTTAAGAAAAATGTTGTGACGTAATCAGCCTTCAACTTCTTGTGACGTAGTCAGTTTACCTGTGAGCAAACAGGTGGAGCACACCGTCAGGTGTATTTATACTAATGTTCTCTGAGGCCTCTGCAGTGCCTTCAGCATGTTGAAACTCCTGTTGATGTGTCACAAAGTTTATTTTCAGTCGACACGTGAACGCAGCAGCAGAGGGCTTTTATTTTTTAAATGAACTTCCTGTATTTAATGTCATATTCAAGTCTTTTATTTAGAAAAAAGTTTCCTTTAAACTGACAAAATAAATAAAGATTCAGAAAGACGCCGTTTCATCTGTTTCCACCTGGACGTACTGCAGTACTCTCTGTTAGAGGTACTTATACTCTACTGCAGTACTCTGTTAGAGGTACTTATACTCTACTGCAGTACTCTCTGTTAGTGGTACTTATACTCTACTGCAGTACTGTACTCACTGTTAGAGGTACTTGTACTACTCTAAGTAACTGTCACCACATTTCTCACTATTTTCACAAGGTTTACTAATCAATCAATCAATGGATTAATGGAGAAAAGAATCAGCAGATGAATCCAGAATGAATCATTAGATACAAACTAGTTGAAAATGAGCTCCAACAGTAAAATCCTGCTTTTCCATGAATGATGAGGAAGAATCATCTGATGAGATCAGATAGAACATTTACTGCTGTAATACTGCCTGCCTGCCTGCCTGCCTGCCTGTCTGTCTGTCTTTCTGAGACTAGATTATAGTAGTAGTAGTAGTAGTAGTAGTAATAAAACCAGGTAGTCCAGCCGGCTCTGGTTCAGGGTCTGCAGACATGTTTAAAGTCAGAGGTCAAAGGTCAGAAATCAACCACCTGAACTCTTCAGACAGACAGACAGCTGTGGGAGTGTACTCATTGAAAGTGATGGTGGTCACATGACTCCATGTCATCCAGCTGCGTCACACTGATCAATACAGGTCATCACAGAGTCACTCAGCCTGTGATCACACTCTGAAGATCAATCAGTCAATCAATCAGTCAGTCAGGGGTCAGAGGTTGAAACTAAAGCTTCCAGAGTCGGTTGAAGTTTGTCGGCTTTGTTTCAGAAACTTTTCTGTTGAAGTTCAAATAAAGTTTGAATAATGAAGAAAGACGGAAATATGAATCAAAAATCATTAAATACAGATCATAAATCAGTTTCATTGATACCAGAACAATAATCAACTGAAACCATTCATCACTTAATCATTCATGTTTATTAATGATAGACTGATTTCAGTCTTAAAATCTGTTTTCATCTCCGTTCACACTGAACTTTACTCCTGTTTTCTGACTTAGAAACATCATTGTCATCATCATTATTATTATTATTATTGTTGTTGTTGTTGTTGTTGTTGTTATCATTATTATTGTTATTACAAAAGAACTAATTTAATAGATCATACAGATAATAAAAAGATCCCAACTCAAGGTTCACTTACTGTTCAGAGAGGAAGAAGGAAAGAAAAACAGAAAGAAGAAACAAAGGAAGTGAAAGAGTTTCAGATCCAGTGTGTCCTGCAGAGGGCGCTGTGGTCTGCAGACTCAGACAGACAGGCAGAGGGGGGAGGGAGACATAAAGGAGGGAGAGACATAAAGGAGAGGTAGAGGGAGGGAGACATAAGAGAGGAGGTTGTGTTTCTGGATTCGCAGACCGACTGCTGGATCTGAACCATCGACACAAAGACGCTCTGCTTCACTCATCAGTTTAAATCCTCCGAGGAGTGAGATGTCTCTGCTGTCTGCCTGCAGGATCTTTGTTCAGCTGCTCTCAGGTGACTTTTATTGATCAATTTTTATGTGTGTGTGTGTGTGTGCGAAATGTGTTATTGATCTGAATGTAACATCAGCTGAAACCAACAGACAGAACTGATAGTCCCACTTTATGAAGCAGCTGTGTTCATTAATCAGTGGTTATTGATCTGATCAGTCTGCCATCGCAGCGTGATGTCATCAGCAGAACGCCGCCGTGACCAATCAGAAACATGCAAACTCACATTCCCGGTGGATCCCTTTGAAGTTTTGGGCACTGAACGTAGCTCTGAATCCATCAATATGTTTGATCCCCCGCAGGTTCAGGGGCCCATCAATCAGCAGCTTTCTCCCAAAAACAACACGTCTGACACCAATCAACTGTTTCTAACATTCTGCTTAATGTATTGATTTGTTTGTTATGTTCCTGATTCATTAATTATTGATTTAGTTTACGTGTCCAGAAGTCAAACAGGAGCAGACAGCAGAGGACCTTTGACAAAACAATTGATTGATTATCGAAATAGTTTCTACTTTCAGCCAGATCTCATCAGAACAAAGTGAAGTTGGACCTTTTGTACATATTGATTGATTATAATCAATTTATAATGAAGGGTTAATAACAGAGTGTAGTGGAGCTGTTAGCAGACAAAGACGTGTTTAATTTTATTAATGTTCCCATGAAGACATGTTTTATATTATTACAGCTGTGTGATTATCAGTGATTGATTGATTGATCTGTAACACTTGTTATCGTTGTTACTAATAAACTCTTTGATCAGCCTCTATCACATGTTTATAAACTGATCAGACCTGATCGATAAACATGTTTTCAGCAGGTTGCTGAATAGAAGTTGAACCAGTGTTAATGTTGTTTACCTGCACAGCTGTGCTGCTGATGTCACAGTGGTGCATTCAGGGTCTGCGTGTGGACGTGTTTCCCAGAAGGCCTCTGTTGAGGCTGGGGGGGCGTCAGCAGCTGGTGTGCCGTGTTCAGGACTGTGCCGACATGCCGAGCGTGTCCTGGTCTCTGCTGGGGGACCGACCTCTGACCGCCTCCGTCGGCACCAGCAGGACTCAGTCCGTGGTGACCTTTGACCCCGTGATGACTGAGCATGAAGGAGCACTGCTGTGTAAAGTCAGCTGTGGAGGAGAAAGCAGGCAGATTAAAACCTCCATACAGGTTTACTGTGAGTCCACGCACACGCACGCGCACACACACACACACACACATCCTTGGCATCTCCTGCAGTGATGGAAAGTTCTGGAATCAGATTTTTGTCGATAAAGTCAAACAAAACTTCTTAAATCTCAAACAGAAATAAAATAAAACACTGAAACAAACAAACTGAGTACTGTTACTGTTACAGGAGTACTGTTACTGCTGATACTGATAATACTGACATACTTTTACTGAAGTAAGGCTTGAATACTTGTAGTGGTATTAGTACTTTTACTCGTAGCGGAGGTGTAGACTGCAGTACTGCAGGAGACGCGATGATCTGGAACAGAAAGTCCTGACTCATTTGAACACCTGGTTTGTTAACGAGAGGCGGTGAGTCATCAGTTAAACGCTCTCTGATTGGTCCGTTTGTTCCTGGTCTCATGGCCATGTCTGTCCTCCGTGGACCCCTTACTGTCTTCTGTGTCTCTGCTGGGTCCAGCCTTCCCATCAGGTCCTGAGATCAGAGGTCAGGACCACCTGAGGCTGGGGGTGGAGTCCACCCTTTCCTGCCAGGTGTCTGATCTTTACCCCCCTGAGCTGCTGACCCTCACCTGGCTCAGAGGAGACACCGTCCTTCACAGCATCATGGGAGATCCTGGATCCAGCTCGGTCTGGTCTGAATACAGATTCACCCCTCTGAACCAGGACTTAGGAGGAAACATCAGCTGCAGGGCCACGCTGGACCTGCAGGACCTGCCTGCCGAGGACAGGACCAGAGAAACCACCGTCCCCCTAAACCTGCTCTGTGAGTCCGAGTCCTCATGTCTGATCCTGAGCTGCTGTTGCAGGATCAGGCCACATGAGAAGACTTTAGTTCAGACCACCAGCATCCAGACAGACTTCAGGTCTGAGACTCTGAGGTCTGAACTAAAGTCAGGAGGAAGTTCTCCTCCTCGTTGTACCGCTCCGGAGTTATTTTATTTTTAACCCCTCCTCCTCTGTAGATGCTCCTGTTGTCACGGCGATCTCAGACTCGGTGTTGGTGATGGCCGGCTCTCCGCTTACTCTCACCTGTTCTGCAGAGGGAAACCCCAAGCCCGTCATCACCTGGAGCTTCAGAATGGCAGGCAGTCGGTCTGTGGCGCGGGGTCAAGGCCGTCAGCTGTTCTTCATGGCAGCGAGTCTGTCTGATGCCGGGCGCTACGACTGCGAGGCCCGAAACACTGAAGGAAACCAGACCGCCACCGTGGAGGTCAGCGTGCACGGTGAGAGTGAAGCTCCTGTTTCATTAACTATCTCTGCAGGTACAGAACTACAAACTATCCTGACTGCAGCGCTGTGTCTCAAATCGCGTACTTCTGTACTCACGCTTATTATTTTGAGTGCATAAGTGCGTTCACACTGACAAGTATGGCAAAATGCAGCGCTATGAGGACCCGGATGATAACGGTCAGAAAGTTGAGTGTGGAACGCTGCACACTTCTCACCCTCAACGGTCGCCATCTTGGCTACGTAGCGGAAGGGGAGGGACCACCAACGTATGAAAATGGCGGCCGCGGTTGCGATTGTTACGGCTAAAAGTAAAAGCACCTTCATTTTTTATTCATTTTTAATATAATTGAATTAAAGTTAAATGAGCAAACGTGCTGGCAGATATTTCGGCGTGCGGCAATCGCAGTAAATGTTGGCGATAATGCTCCGCCCGACTGCAATCCGCCATTAAAAAGAAGAAGATGCGGTCAAAGGTTGCGATCGTCATTTCCGGTAAGCGCACAACATCAGTATTCGATTTGGGACGACACTACCCTGTCAAAACTAACACACTACACAAGTTAGTACACGGTGTACACAGTGTACTGCATGTAAGTGTACTAACGGAAGTACGCGATTTGAGACACAGCACAGGTCTGTCTCTCAGTCTGTCTCCTCCTTGTTTACCTGTTACCAGCTCTGACACACCTGTCTGCCCCTCCCATAGCTCCGCCCACCAACACCTCCCTCTCAGTGAGTCCGGGTGAGGAGGTGGTGGAGGGTCAGCAGGTGACGTTTACCTGCCACTCAGATGGAGCTCCACCCACCACACTGGTGCTGAGGAGGGAGGGGGCGGAGCTCCAGAGGACTGACCCCGCCTCCTCCTCCTCGCTCTCCTTCAGCCTCTCCTCCGCCCTGCTGGAAGACTCCGCCCACTACCTGTGTGAAGCCTCCAACCAGTATGGATCACAGCTGGTCAGCAGCTCCGTGACCGTCAGAGGTGGTGCTTCAGTTCCTCCACATCAACTCTTTGTTGGCTGCAGTTTTAGTCTCTTTCTTCAGGGACTTTTTCTGGACATAAATACTTTCAGTTTCATTTTGATTTGGATCTTAGACCCGTTTTATTCTCCCAACATGGATTATCTTAGTTTAGTTTCAGTTTTTATTTGTGTTTTTATTGGCAGCGTTTGTAACGTGAGATTAGAGGAAAGACCTTCAACTGTCTCAGCACACAACGAGTTCAGGAAATACAGTTTGACAGAAAAACTGAGTGATGAACACGAGGCGAAGGCTTGTATTTATCTCACGACCCTGGAAGTTAAAACCAGTCGAAGCTCAGAGTCGAAGTAAAGAGACGAGCAACGATGACGTTTTGTAGTTTTCTAACAGTTGTAGTCTGAAACATTAAACAGTGGTAAAACTTTAAATAGTAGAAAACAGTTGTTTATGAGAATAAAATAAATAAAAAAATAAATATATGACGCCAAAATTAATTAAAACTCAACTTGATTAAACGCTGATGAGAATTAATGTCAGGTTAATGTCAAGGTAAATGCTAATGCTAAAATGCTAATGTTAGTTAATGCTAAAGATCAATCTGCTCAGTAACACCTGAACGTTTCACTCTTTGTGTCTTGGATTTTTATTTCTCTTAATGCAGATTTTTCAGATTTTTAGATTTTAGATTCAGTTATCGTCTCGTTCTGAGACTGAAGGAGTTAAACAGTGAAAGTTTTTTTCTGACACATAACTGATTGATAACTGAGTCGGTGACAGGGAGAAATAAACTGATATGTGTTGGACCGTTAACGTGGTCCTCAGCTGTTAACAGTTCTGTTGTTCTTTCAGTTCACCCTCTGCAGGTGGAGGTGAGTCCTCTGGTCCCAGCAGCAGAGCGGGGTTCAGGTCTGGTCCTGACCTGCACAGCCTCCGGATGTCTCCAACCTCCCACCCTCACCTGGAGGAGGACAGACCAGGACCAGACCGTCCTCCAGAAGACACAGCAGCAGGACGGACTGTCCCTGCTCCACCTGCAGGACCTGGACCTGCAGGATCAGGGAGGATACACCTGTGAGGCCGAGTGTGACTCCGTCATCAGAACCAGAACCACCCAGGTCCACGTCCACTGTGAGTCTGACACACCTGAGATCAGGTCTTTATTACATCATTAATAACCACCATCACCTTTGTACGGTGGCTCAGAGAGGATGTTTGAAAAACACCAGAAAATAAAGAAAACTTCATCAGAATAATCAAACCAAGTGGTTCATCAGGTTTTTATTTCCACGGAAACTTCTGTCGTTGTGTTCGACTGTAACAAGAATCCTTTAAAAGACCTTTAATTAGTATTAATATTAGTGTTCATTTACTCATGTTAACACATTCGTCCAACTCCAGCTGCTTGTTTAGAGATCCCTGTATCTGTCCATTCATTTCAAAAATCCTTAATTAACAGTTTACTTTCCCCTTAAATTACAGATCTCTTAACTCTGGATTTAAGATGTTTATTAATCCTTAATGTGCCTCTGGAAACAAACCAAATCCCTCTGTTTGATTTGGTATAATTATTCTAAGGTTTTATGTTATTTTAAGGATTTTTGATCTTTTTGAGCTGACTTCCTGTCTGATGATCCCAGAAGTTTAATAGAAAAGAAAAAACTGCTCAAAGATCGGATGTGCAGACCTCAGGACCCGGGTCTGAACCAGTCTGAACCAGTCTGTGAGGCTTTCAGAGGGAAACCATCCACATCTGAATCATCAGGATTAGATCTGATATTGAGACATTCCTGCAGGTCTCAGTGGGGGTTCAGAGTCAGTCTGAGTCCTGGACTTGAGCCGGAGCTGTTGTGTGTTTGGCCAGATTTATTTCTGTTGGACAGAGGTCAAAGGTCAGAGAGCTTCACTCTGTTATTTTAGTGTTGTTCCAGAGAGCAGGAACACTTCCTCACACAGATCTGTCTTTAATCTGAACTCCAACGCGCTGACTGACAGGAAGTGACAGCAGGGGAGAAAGAAGCCAAATACTCCCAAACAACCCCCCCGACAACGTCCACTAAAACCCTGTGACCCCCCCCACACACACACACACACACACACACACAGCTCAGAGACAGAAACAAACACGAGGACAGACAGTTTCGTATTAACATTCAAACATCAACTCATTCATCTGACAGCTTGTTGTAACACTGAGGCAGTTTTATCTGGTTCAGATAAAAGTTCGAACACTTAAAGGCTTCTGGCAGGAACACAAAACCCCCTTTTAGACTTTATCACATAAATGCAGAGGGCACGATGGTCTTTGAATAAGACTGAATAAGAGTTTGTCCACATTAAACCGGTTAAATACATAAACACGTCTTTGTCTCTCTGTTTTATCTCTTTTTCAAACGTCTTCAGTGTTTCAGGGAAAACTGAGCTTTTACTGAACGATGATGAATCTGCTCAGCGAAGGTCGACTGTAACGTTCATAAGGACTTCCTGTTTCTCTGTGATCGACATATCCAATAGAGCCATCACTTTTTCAAACTGTCTAGTTCGATTTTAAAATAACACGTAATAATTGGAACACAACCGAGTTAAACAGTCACTGCTCTCATCGTCACCAACAACAGCAAAACAACTCCATCTGGGACGTAGATTCAGCAGGACGTAGGTTCAGCAGGACCTAGATTCAGCAGGACCTAGATTCAGCAGGACATAGGTTCAGCAAGTTGTAGATTCAGCAGGACGTAGATTCAGCAGGACGTAGGTTCAGCAAGTTGTAGATTCAGCAGGACGTAGGTTCAGCAAGTTGTAGATTCAGCAGGACGTAGATTCAGCAGGACGTAGGTTCAGCAAGTTGTAGATTCAGCAGGACGTAGGTTCAGCAAGTTGTAGATTTAGCAGGACGTAGGTTCAGCAAGTTGTAGGTTCAGCAGGACGTAGATTCAGCAGGACATAGGTTCAGCAAGTCGTAGATTCAGCAGGACGTAGGTTCAGCAGGATGTAGGTTCAGCAGGACTGGTTGTAGATGGACCTGATCCGTCTTCTACAGTTAAATGTCTGCTGTGTTTTTTTTCTCTCCAGCGTTTCCATCCGATCCGGTTCTGCAGGATCCTGGTCTTGTTATGCTGGGTCAGGTGGTGGTCCTTCGTTGTGATGTCAGCAACATCTTCTCAGCCAATCACATGAGGATCCAGTGGCTGTCGGGGAACAAGACGCTGCTGTCAGAGTCATTCGGGTTTTCCGGTTCCTTACAGAACGTCTCGTCTGTTCTTCGGCACCGGGTTGAGGAGGATCAGCAGGTTCTGACCTGCAGAGCCGAACTGCTGACGGAGGACGGAGACGTGTGGAGGTCCAGGAGGACCAGCGTTCCCCTGCAGGTCCACTGTGAGTGTCTGAAGAAATAAAAGACTTAAGGCTTTTATTGTGAAGAGCTGCTGGAAGTGTTCATATTGATGATGTCACTGCAGGACCTGCTGAGGTCATTCAGCGTTAATACTGAGCTGTTGGGCACATTTACACAGTACTACAAAGGACTCGGTATGTTCACAGAGTCCGGTCTGCCCGGCCAGCGCCGGACCGGACTCTGTAAACCGGCCCAACCATTTCTGTAACTCTCTGAAACAGACACTCTGACATCATACCCACCTCACTCAGTGATTGGTCCTTTTCATGTGAACAGTCTTCAGGAGAGACAGCTTCTGTTTGTGTTTCAGATCCTCCGAGGAGAACCTCCCTCTCAGTGAGTCCGGGTGAGGAGGTGGTGGAGGGTCAGCAGGTGACGTTTACCTGCCGCTCAGACGGAGCTCCACCCACCACGTTGGTGCTGAGGAGGGAGGGGGCGGAGCTCCAGAGGACTGACCCCGCCTCCTCCTCCTCGCTCTCCTTCAGCCTCTCCTCCGCCCTGCTGGAAGACTCCGCCCACTACCTGTGTGAAGCCTCCAACCAGTATGGATCCCAGCTGGTCAGCAGCTCCATCACTGTCAGAGGTGGTGCTTCAGTTACTCCACATTCTATACACTCTTTATTCCTATTCAGCTTATTCAGTCCTGAACTGTGAGATTATAGTCTGTTATTAAGTTAATAATAAACTTTATTGATCTGGAACCGTTCATAACAGAATCAGCTCAAAGTGCAAAAATAAAAGAAAGAAAGAAAAGACAATTAATACTAAAATAAAATAAAGTTTATAAAAAGTAAAATAAAACAAAATAAATAAATCAATCAGATCACACTCAGTAATGATCAGTGGAAAGTGTCCTGAGGCCCTCCACATGTTCATGTCTTCAGCCCTCCGTCACGTCTCTTCTTCTTCTTCTTCTGCTTTGTGTTTTGTTGACGGCTGTTATCTGAGAGGCCGACCTCTCACTCCTTCACACGGTGCTGAGTGCTTCTCTGGACAGAAATAAACTCTGACTCCACAGCTGAGTAACGAGTCAGAGCAGACGCAGCTGAACGTTCAGCGCTGTGATCCAGGTGTGTTAACAGCACCCACACCTGAGGGAGGAGCTACAGAGTCACAGCAGGAGGAATTAAAATAGTTTATGTACACTAAAAAGAGAGTTTAATTTCCATGAAGGAAAATTCAAATTGGCAGAAATATAGAGTTCATTTATTTCCTTAAAATAAGACATAAACTGACAGGATGCAAACGTTTATTAAAACAAGACGTGAACTAAGAACACACAGCGGGTCACATGACGGAGCTGTCAGTATCAGCTGATGACGTGTTGGTTAAAGGTTTGACTGCAGGTCAGCAGGTTCAGCTCAGCAGCTCGTAGAGACGAACAGAGCAGCAGCGTCACAACAACAGCACAGTTTGGTTTCATTCAGTTTTTCTGTCCTTTAAACACATAAATAAACCAAATCCATGATTCCATCAGTGTTCCTCTCTGAGCACAGCAGCTACACAGCACAATAAACACAGCCCAACAACAACAAGAGGAAACAAACACACCAAACTTACAAGTTTAAACAGATGTTTGAAGGTTTGATGATTTAAAATGAGTCGCTGATTACAAAGTCAGAGCTGAGTCAGCACAGGAAGTGTTTCAAACCTAATCAATATGATCTTTAGATCAGCTGTTAAACTGACTGCTGAAATACCTCCGCGTGAATATAAATATATGATATAAAACACGTCACTTAACTTCAGAAACGACCAGAAGAAGAAGTTCGTGTGGCTGCCAACATGCAGCGGTCAGAGCAGGTCGTCTCTGTTATCTTGTTTCCGTCTGAACTCCCTTCAGTTGAGTGAGACAGCAGATATTCCTCCTCACACACTTCATCAGAGTCCAGCTCAGGAAACTGGACAGTTTGACTGGAATTTGTTTGGAGACATCATCGTTTCACCAAAATATGGCCAAAAACACAGCTCTAGATCTGCAACCAGTAATCGATTAATCGATTAACCAGCAACTACTTTGATAATCGATCACTTGTTTTAGTTGTTTTTCAAGCAGAAGCGTTCTCTGGTTTCGAGAGGATCTGATGCTTTTCTTTGTCATATTTCAAACTGAATCTTTTGGTTTTGGAATGTTGGTCGAACAAAACAACAAAACGTCAAAGTCAACTGAAGACGTCAGCGATCTGAGAAACAGTGAACATCGTTTTTCACTATTTTTCAGATGTTCATGGATTAAATAATTGATACAGAGAATACTCTGCAGATTGATGGGTAATGATTAATGCTCATGGGAGAAGCTGAGCATCGCTCCTCGATGGGATGCTGCTCCTCAGCATCGTGCTCAGTGCTGCCGCTGCTGGTCAGTAAAGGTACTGCAGGATCAAACATTTCAGGACTGCTGACTCTAATATCTGTTCAATCTTTCTGTCCTCACGGACTTTAAATTCTAATCTTCAGGTAGTTTAACTTTTTATGTTCGAATGATCTCTGTGTGAATCATGTGACCAGTTTCTGCCTCTGCTTGAAGCTCTAACTTTAATCTGGTCTCTTGTGGTCCAGCTCCTCCGAGGAACACCACAGTCCTCGTCCTGCCGTCTACGGTGGTCCAGGAGGGACAAAATGTCACTGTCTGCTGCCAAACCATCAGTTTCCCGCCTTCAGCTGTGGTCCTGAAGAAGCTTACCAATGGGACAGAGCTATATTCCCCCAACGGCACGTTCCTATTGGTCAACGTCACAGCCAGAGACTCTGGGCTTTACCAGGTCAACGTGACCAACGACCTCGGATACCAGGTCAAAGTGTTCAGCATCAGCGTCAGAGGTCAGTTAGACCGGTTTACTCTCCTGTTTCTGTCTGATAGTGAAAATGTTCAAATCCCAAAGTTTAATTTAGAATTTAATGTTTTTATTTTTTAAAGTTTGGAAACAGATCTGTTGTCAGTAGAAACAATCACAGTCTTAGTCTTAGTTTTATTCTGAAGTCTTTGTCTCCTTGGTTTCATGCAGAGCGAAGCAGCAGCCTTCCTCCCAGTCTCAGCGCTGTCATCATCCCAGTCGTCTGCGTAGCCACTGGGCTAGCAGCTGCTGCTTTGATCCTCGACTACCTGAGGAGATCCAGGAAGAAAGGCTTCTACCAGCTGCCGCAGTCTGCCCCACCTTCTGCCTGAGGCTAACACTGGGCTACCACCTCCCAACATGTGGCTACCACCTCCCAACATGTGGCTACCATGTTCTAACATGTGGCTTTGGTATCCCAACATGTGGCTTTCATGTCCCAATATGTGGCTACAACATCCCAACATTTGACTACCACTTCCTAATGTGTAGCTACCATGTCCTGAAACATGACTTTGATATGCTAACATGTGGCTACCACCTCCCAACTTGTGGCTGCTAATTTGCAACATTTGATTTCAGTATTCCAACAAACATGTGGATACCATGTACCAACATGTGGCTACCACTCTGAATATGTGGTTTCCACATACTAACATGTGGCTTTCATATCCTGAGATGTGACAATGATGTCCCAGCATGTGACTGCCACTAACAAATACCCAGTTATGTGGCTACCATATCCAAATGTGTTTCTATAATAGTCCAACACTTGGCTACCATGTCCCAACATGCAGCTACCACAACTCAAAATGTGGCTACCACATGCCAACCTATTTTCATAATAATCTAATGCTTGGCTACCACGTCACAACTTGTGGCTACCACCTCCCAGTATGTGACTGCCACTTCCTAACATGCGGCTTTTATATTCCAGCATGTGGCTACAACCTTCCAGCCTGACCTGCATAATGTAACATATGAACAGCAGTTGATCATTCAGTCTTCTAGCAGCTTTCCACCTCATTCATTTCTCACCAGTTTTTGTTTAATTAATACGTTTTTATTAGCTATGAACTCGGACTTCCTGTTCAGTGAACTGTCCCTTTAACTGCCGAAGCAGAGCTGTTGCTTTGAATTTCAGCTTCATGTCAGAAAAATTCCCAGTGTGACGCTTCAGGGACTCTTTAAGGACCAGAAGGAGGCTGGAAACTTTCATTCTGACCTCCAGGTTCAGTTTTAGAACCACTCGGTTTCCTCCGAGCCAGTTGGTTTGGTACCGCTCTCAGTTTTGTCATGCACACAGAACCGCATTGCTTATGTTTGTTTGTGTTGGTGTTGAAGTATCTGCTGGATTTCTTGTCTTTGTGTGAGTTGAATGTAAATATGTGTTCAGTTTGTCGCTGAGTGCTTTTATTAAAGATATTTATTTCTTCACTCTGCTCCCGGAGCTTGTTGGAACATGATTGGATTTCCTGGGAATGTCCAGTTATTCAGCCAGCGATCAGCAGCTTTCCCTTTCACTTCTGTCAGATTCAGTGTTTACTGGAAGTCTCCAGGACGTCTCGGCCGGTAACCATGGTGACACTTCAGCTGCTGTTCAAACCATCAGTCCTGAAAACTCCCTTTAAAAGACAGACTGTTTGTTTTTCAGGACTTTTACTGGAAGTGTTTCGCTCAGAGATAAATGAGAGTTTGAAGCTTCACATCTTAAAGCTCCTGTGGAGGAGATGTTGGGAATTAAAGTCTGTAAAGATTCCTGAGATTGAGTTAAAGCCTCGTTGAGATTTATAGTGGAGTTAAAGATGTTGGTCCTGATCACTGACTGTATATAAAGATGGCCGACGCGTCTCCTCTTCCTCCTACTGTACAAAAATGAAGCCAAAATATCCCGGGTACGGGAGCTGCCATCTTGCCTTGTGACGTCATTTGGAGCCAGAGTCTGCACAGAAGAGATCGAGGTCCCGCCCATTCACCCGCCCAAACCAATCACAGCACACTCAAAGTTGTCAATCATGACATCTCCCCCCCCTTTTTATAGCATCAAATAACTAATTAAAACCAAACTGATCAGAAAAACGAACACTTGAACAAACATCAGCGTGATAAGAACTACCTAACATGACAGAAACCATCTTTGGGAACATTTTATTTGACGTGTACTTTGATTTTTCAATTTGGCCCATGTCTCATCCACTAACATGGAGGGGGCGGGGCTTATGACCTATACTGCAGCCAGCCACCAGGGGGCGATCCAGATGTTTTGGCTTCATGTCGTCCATCTTTATATACAGTCTGTGTCCTGGTGGTGGAGCTGGAGAAAAGTCACGATCAGTGTGTTCAGACCATTTCAAGTCTCCCGTCTGCTGCGCGTCAGTTAGCTGCAACATGAGCTCTGGTGGTTCCAGCATCATGTTCACTAGCAGCAGTCTTCTTCTTCACTGCATCACTGTGTCTCTCGTTAGCGCCACCTTTTGCTCAGTGGAATAATCATTGGCAGGAAAATAAAGTGCCCATGGCTCCACCTTTAATTACTTTGCTTTATATTGCAAAGTAATTAAAGCTCACATGACGTATATATATAAGTTGTGTTTAATGGAGCTTCAATAATCATTATTTGAATTATTGAATAATCTGCAGATTATTTTCTGAGTTGATCAATTCTTTGGTCAGAAAACAGTGAGATTCAGGTGACTGACAGGAAGCAGCTGTTGTCTGAAACATGACTGTGTGCTGCAGCACTCAGATTATATATAAACTACAGAAACTCTGTGATTCTATGGGATCCGTCTAACTCCTGGAACCCTCGGAGCTGTTTAACGTGCTGAACGAATGAATTAAATGTTCTGGTGGTTTTTGTCTTCAACACAAAGCTCATTGGCTCCTCAGCTCGTCGTCATGGAGACCAGAAGACTTCAGATGTGAGGTGTAAAGAGACGAGTGAATGTGTCTCAGCTTCATGTAAAACTCTTCTTCTTCTCCACAAACAGTTTCTCTCCGAATCCATTCAGAATAAAAACACTGCAAATAGTTTCTGGAAGTTCAGTTAAAATCTTCACTAAGTTCAGATGGAAACTGGAGTCAAAGTTTTACCTGAGATAAACGTGTCGGTCCTGACAGCACGTCAGACTTTAAAGGTCAAAGGTCAAACAAACCGTCTCTTCTCTGTTTCTGTGTTTGAGCAGCAGCTGATGCAGATTCAGCTGAATGTGTTGATAAATGTGTTTAAATGTGTTTCTGCTCCATCTGCTGTTTTTCACTCGTGAGGCGTTCAGTGTCCTGGTGGGCCTCCGTGACCTCTGACTTCTGGACGGAGCGTTCTGCTGCGTCTAGTCATTTTAATCTGCTGCTATTTCCTGTCTGAAAGGAGAAGACGGAGCGCTTTGTTTTCCTGAAGAGGCTCCAACGACAGCTGCTGCAGGACTCAAACCAACACATCATCTTCATCATCATCTTCATCTTCATCATCCTCCTCTCAGCTCTGATGGAGACTCCAGCTGATCCATCTGTTCAAACTCTCAGAACTTTATGATGTTTGGTCCTGGTCTTGCTCCTGGTCTTGGTGTTTGTTTTGGCCTTTGTCCTGTTCCTAGTTTTGAACCAAGACCAAGACCAGTGTAGAGTGACAAGACAGCATTATACTTTTGGTCTTTGGCCTGGGGACCTGCTCCTGGTCCAACTCTTGTTTTTGTCTTTGTCCTTGTCCCACTCTTGGTCCCGGTCTTGGTCTTGGTCTTCACCCTTGTTCTGAATCAGGGCCAGAAACAGTGCAGAGTAAAAGGTGGCTTAGCTTCTGGTCCTGTGGTATTTTAAGAACTGTTTCTTTAAGAGGAAACAGATGTTAAAGGGTTAAAAGAGATGGATTGTGGTCCAGCTGGTGACCACAGAGAAGCTGAACTTCGGTCTGAAGATGATCCATCAGAGACCAGCAGGATCACAACATGGCCGCCTGTTTGTCCAGCAGCTGCAGTTCCTCTGATGTCCATCAGGTGCCGCTGTGACCAAACTGTGTTGAAGTGAATGAGAAAAGATAAACTGCAGGAGGAGCGACTGCTGGTAGAGATCATATTTAATCACTAACATTCATAAAGGTGTTTCTGACATGTGACCTTTAACTTTGAACACTTTGACTCAGAACATCAGAGCTGATGACTGAGAGCTCTGGAGGGCCCTTTACTCTGAGAGCAAAAGGGACTCTAGATGTGCTTCAGCAAGTTTCTCTTCAGACCTGCGAGTAGCGATGACCTCCAGCCGACCAATCACATCCACTTCCTGTCTGACCTGCTGCTGTTTCATCACAGGAGCTCAGTGTGGAGGAGGATGGAGCTGCTGCTGATGGAGCGTCGGCGTCTTCTTCTGATGAGGTCACTGAGGTTTGTGGTCACCATGGAAACTGATGAGCGATTCCTCTCATCACTGCACACACACACACACACACACACACACACACACATACACACACACACACACTGTATATATTCATGACTGACAGACTGATGTTTGAGCTCAGACAGGATGAAACCTTCATCGAGCTCGTCTGTAATTTAACTCTTGGATCAACATTTTAACGCTGGTGAGACGACAGGATCTGTAACAGACATTCAACAGAGGAAGAGCTGGAGGGAGGCAGAGATACTGCAGGAGGTGAATCTGAGTCAAACACCTCCCTCCTCTTCCTCCTCCTCCTCCTCCTCCTCCTCACTCAGTCAGGTCTGAACTCACAGACATGAAGCTCATATTGAATCATTCAGTGAGACTTCTCATTATCTCTGATGTCCATCCAGAACAAAGAGCTTTTCTTCAGTATCACAGTGATCAGTGATGTTGTCTGAACATCCATGTTACGCTGCAGACAGGAGCTGCTGATGGACTCTGACTACATGGACACTGATACAGGCTGAAAACAGGCAGCTGACATGACGGCTGTTTCTCTCCTGATCACTTTAATGTTTCTGTCTTCATTTGTTGCTGTTAGCGTTCTTGTTGTTGATATTCATTTAGACTGTTTGTTAGTTTCATTGTAAGTTTCTATTTTCTTCCTTTTCACGTGTTTGAACTGAACTGAACTCTATTGACGAGTGATTTCCGATAGTTTGGTTTTATTGGAGCTGTTCCTGTGGGAGGAGCAGGGACAGAAAGAAACAACACGTTCCAGCTCAGACTCTGACCTCGTGATGGAACCTGAGAGTCAACAAACCCTGAGAGGCTCCACAGAGGGAACACACACACACACACACACAGTAACACACACACACACACACAGTAACACACACACACACATCAATAAATCATCAACAACAATATCATCATCAACAGCAACACAATAACAACAACACAGCAACACACACACACACAAAGTAACACTAACACAACACACACAGCAACATCAACACAACAATAACAATAACAATAACAATCAACAATAACACAGTAACAATACTATAAACACAGTAAATTAACAATACCAACACAATAACACAGCAACAATAACAATAACAAATAACAATACCACCAACACAGTAACACAATAACAATATCAACAACACAGCAACAACAACCACACACACACACACACAGTAACACAAGCCAATAATAATAATACTGTTACCACAGTAACACACACACACACACACACAGTAACACACACACACAGTAACACACACACACACACACACACACACAGTAACACACACACACAGTAACACACACACAGTAACACACACACACAGTAACACACACACACACACACAGTAACACACACACACACAGTAACACACACACACACACACAGTAACACACACACACAGTAACACACACACACACACACAGTAACACACACACACACACAAACAATAGCACAATAATAACAATAACAACAGCAACAATGTCATCATCACACAGTAACACACACACACACACAGTAACAACAATAACAATAACACACAATAATATAACAATAATAACATCAATAACACAGTAAACAATAACAATAACAATAACAACAACAGTAACAATACCACACACACAATAACAACACAGCAACACAGCAACAATACCACCAACAACACCAACACAGTAACAACATCAACACCAACAACAACAACAGCAACAATAACAATAATAAAATCATCAACAGCAACACAACATCAACAACAATACACACAGTAACACAGTAACAATACCAATAACACAGCAACACAGTAACACACAGTAACACACAACAATACCAACAGCAACAACACATCATCAATACCAACAATTTCCAACAATACTATCAATAACACACACACAGTAAACACATGTGCAACACAGCAACACACACACAATAACACAGTAACACAGCAGTAACAATACCATCATCACCACTGTAATATCATCAACAATAACACGTATCAATACCAATACCAATAACACAGTAAATCAACAATAACAATTAAATAAAAGGCAACATCATCAACAATAATAATACTGTAACACACACAGTAACACACACACACACACACACACAGTAACACAGTAACACAGTAACACACACACACACACAGTAACACAGTAACACACACACACACGGAGCTCTGCTGCCCCCTGCTGCTCACATCACTGTACTTCATGTAGGCCTGCGGTTGTTGTATTATTAGATAATATATTGATTATGTTATATTGATTATGTTACTGATGTCTTCATGTGTATGCAGCGTTTTTATATGCAGTTAAATAGTTCACTTAACTTTAACCATCAGGTAAATGTCATGAAATAAAAAGCACAAGCTTTCCTTTACAGGATTTTCTCAGACTCTTCTCCAGGTTCCTCCAGGTTTTTCCAGTTTCCTCAGATTAGTCATTAGGTTGAGTGATTGTTGCTGTCTGGGTTCAGGTCTTCAGTGAGTCTGGAACAAAGACGCAGCTCTGTGTTGATCACAGACCGACAGCCGGAGGAGTTTTTGTTGTTGTTGTTCATCCTGATGAACACACACACACACACACACACACACACACAGAATCTAATGAGCTAAATAAAAAGTCCACAATGAAATAAACTCCTATTTATTAAAATAATTGATTTATTATCAACATCTGGCCTCGTTATTAACAAGAGAAAGTATGACATGAGATAATAAATCATCATTATAACTTTTATCTCATAATTTTTATTTTTTAACTGTTTATCTTTTTTCTCTTCCAGCTGGAGAGGTGCTTCTACAGACAGGGTTAGGTATAATACGTGAATATATAAAGAACTTTATTTACTGTATACTAAAGCTCAAACAGACATCACAGAACATCAGTTCATTACAATTCAAGTGAGTAACATGTCCTAAAGCAGAACAATAATAATAATATTCAACATTCAAATTTAATTCAACATGAAATAAAGTGTTATATGTGGGAACAGGATACAAGGAGTGGTGTAGTTTTATAAACAGTAGTAGAAACAGTAGTATTTGTTGTAGTACAGTAGTAGAGTCAGTAGTAGTACTAAGTGTAGTAATATCAGTCAGTGTGAGTTACTGGAGCGCTTTTAAACGCCTTTATTGTGAAACCCTGCCAAACCGGAAGTTGACAGTTAGCATACCGCAGCTAAGTCTGCCCAGTGAGTGTGTGTGTGTGCGTGTGTGTTCAGGTGTGAAAATGTTACCTTTATCTATTAAAGACGACGAGTACAAACCCGCCAAGTTTAACCTGCTGGTGAAGCTCTCAGGATGGTTCAGGTAAACTCGCCGCAGCTAACTGCTAACTGAGCTAACAGCGGCTAACTGGGCTAACTCACAACCAGCTGACTCTAACGAGATGCTGCTAGCCTCATGCTAACCGGCTATCCTGATCTGAAATCTGTTCCACTGTTACCTATTTCTTTATTAAACTGTGTTTGATCACACTGTCAGTTATTAACACGGATTATTGGCGGTGTGTTGTGTGTAAATGTGACACAGTAACACACACACACGGGTCTCTCTCGGGTTTCTGGCTCCTGATGGAGCTTTCTGATTGTTTTGTGTTTTCAGGTCGATCCTCGCGGATAAAACCTCCAGGAACCTGTTCTTCTTCCTCTGCCTGAACCTCTCCTTCGCCTTCGTGGAGCTAACCTACGGCATCTGGAGTAACAGGTAGGCTAACACTGCTAGCATCCGCGCTAACTGTTTGTTCTCCTCAGGATGTGCCACGTATGTGTTAGCATGGAGGAGTCCACACTGTGTGTGTGTGTGTGTGTGTGTGTGTGTGTGTGTGTGTGTTATTAATAATGGCTGATGTGTCCCTGATAATTGATCCAGGAACTCACATCAGTATCTGGTTTTTGTCCCACATGTTTAATTTTGAACTTTCTGAGCTTTTTGAAGCTCCAGCTATCGCCATCTTTGATGTGTGTGGTTACCATGGTTACAGGTAGCTGAAACAATTAGTGGTTTAATGGATAAATAAAGTGTTTGTAATTAAATTGATTTACAGGAGAATGAATCAGCCTCTAACTGGCAGGTCAATCACAGAGATGATCAGTTGAGTTCTTTGTGATTGTTAGAATTTAAACGAGATATTGATACCTGGTGAAGCTGATTTATATTGATCAGTTGTACTTTAAGGTCACACAGTTTGTTCTGTGGGAGTTCATGATGTTTATCTTAGTATAATCTTATAGTCACATGTTTTGTTTTGTCCAAAACTAAGAGATTCAACAGAGAAAACCTGACGTAAAAAAATGAACATCCTATCATTTAAATGTTGGCAGTTCTTTATCTGTAACTTTAATAGTTTCAGCTCTACAGGTGTCACCGCCAGGTGTCTGTCTCAGGTGTCTCAGGCGTCCTGCTGTAGTGAGAACAGAGAAGTGATCTGGAGCCACAGGAGCTTTATTTTTGTTTACTTCAGTATTCTTGTATGTGGCCCAGGTGTGTCCGTCATACCTGTAAATATCTCTACCTGCCCTTTTAGCCACGTTAGCAGCACGAGGGTTTGGTCCAGACTAAATATGTCAACAAGCGCTGGACAGTCAGTCAGAGATCAGTCCTACTCATGTGTCTCTGCAATGACTGGACTGATATTCAGACTCTGTCCTGTCGCCAATAATCTGATTAACTCCACCACAACTGCTGAAAATCAAAAGCTAATCAAAGCTAACACTTTGGTTTCTTTGGATCATCGCAGACTCACAGAGCAGCTTCTGGAGTCTCTGCTCAGCTGTGACTGACTGCAGACCAGTTCAACTCCTGCTGATCTCTGAATACTGATAATGTTCAGGTTCAGGTCACATGATACTAATACTGCTGGCAGTACTGATACTTATACACACACAGTACTCAGAAGCAGCCTGACAGTTAGTCTCATTTGTGTCAGAGCTCTGATCTTTAACAACCTGCAGTAAAGTCTGTCTGCTGCACGCTGAAACAAACAGAGATGAAGATGCTGTTTGACGATCCGACAAACACTTTGAGGCAGACTGAAGGTTTTACTGATGGTGTGTGTGTTTGATGTGTGTGTTGTGTGTTTCCTCTTCAGTTTAGGTCTGATCTCAGACTCCTTCCACATGTTCTTTGACTGCACCGCTCTGCTGGCAGGTCTGGCAGCCTCCGTCATCTCCAGGTGGAGATCCAACGACAGCTTTTCCTACGGGTGAGACCATCCCACTCTGTTAGTCAGGTCTGACACAGCTGATCTGGACTCTGTTAGTCAGGTCTGACACAGCTGATCTGGACTCTGTTAGTCAGGTCTGACACAGCTGATCTGGACTCTGTTGTGTTTCAGGTATGTCAGAGCTGAAGTTCTGGCCGGCTTTGTCAACGGACTCTTCCTCATCTTCACAGCCTTCTTCATCTTCTCTGAAGGAGTCGAGGTAACACACACACACACACACACACACACACACACACACACACTGTCTGATAAAGCTGAGAAAATTTTCCTGCCTGCCATCTGTCTGTCTGCATTGACCTGTCTGTCTGTTTGTCTGTCTGTCAGAGAGCTCTGGAGCCTCCTGACGTTCACCACGATCGGCTGCTTCCCGTCTCTGTTGCTGGTCTGCTCGTCAACCTGGTCGGGATCTTTGTTTTCCAACACGGAGGCCACGGACACTCACATGGAGAGGGAGGTAATATCTGCAGAACATCTACAACACCCCCGAGTAGAACCTCACCATGTAGAATCTCACTGCAACTGTTTGGAACCTCACTGCATCTGTGTAAAACATCACCATGTAGAACCTCACTGCAGCTGTGTAGAACATCACCATGTAGAACCTCACTGCAGCTGTGTAGAACCTCACCGTGTAGAACCTCACCGTGTAGAACCTCACTGCAGCTGCTTGGAACCTCACTGCAGCTGTGTAAAACATCACCATGTAGAACCTCACTGCAGCTGTGTAAAACATCACCATGTAGAACCTCACTGCAGCTTTGCAGAACCTCACTGCAGCTGTGTAGAACATCACCATGTAGAACCTCACTGCAGCTGTGTAGAACATCACCATGTAGAACCTCACTGCAGCTGTGTAGAACCTCACCGTGTAGAACCTCACTGCAGCTGTGTAGAACCTCACCGTGTAGAACCTCACCGTGTAGAACCTCACTGCAGCTGCTTGGAACCTCACTGCAGCTGTGTAAAACATCGCCATGTAGAACCTCACTGCAGCTATGTAAAACATCGCCATGTAGAACCTCACTGCAGCTATGTAAAACATCGCCATGTAGAACCTCACTGCAGCTTTGCAGAACCTCACTGCAGCTGTGTAGAACATCACCGCAGCTGTTTGGAACCTCACCGCAGCCGTGTAGAACCTCACTGCAGCTGTGTAGAACATCACCATGTAGAACCTGACTGCAGCTGTGTAGAACCTCAAGGTAGCTTTGCAGAACCTCACTGCAGCTGTGTGGAACCTCGCTCCTCTAACCTGCCTGTCTCTCTCTCAGGTCATGGTCACAGCCACTCTCTGTTTAACGGCAGTGTTAATCACGGACACAGTCACGGCGGACACGACCACCAGAACAAACATGCAGACCGGCACAGTCACGGAGGACATGATGGACACGGACACAGCCATGATGGACACGGACACAGCCATGATGGACACGGACACAGCCATGGCGGCCATGATGAGCCACACTGTCACGGTGAGTCTGCTCTGAAAGGTGAAGGCAGTGGACGCAGTAGAAGAGATGGACGGACTCTGAGGAGGGAACAAGTCTTGTTAGTGTGGTGGTGTTCTTGGCCTCATCAGTATAGGGTAACTTGGGTTTGTTCTGTGTTGTGTTTGTGTTGCAGGTGAACTGCTGCACACTCCGGGGAAAGGCTCCAGTAAACAGATCCTGCAGGGTGAGAACATCTCAGACCCAGTCTCTAACAGACCGCCTCACCAGGAGAAACAGAACTACAACTCACAACTCATTTTAAGATCCACATTTGTATTTGTGATGACTGATTCTTTTTTTTCTCCAAACTTTATGTATTGAAAAGAGAACAGGCACAGAAACGACAACAAAATTCGTGCACAGAGACAAAAATATACAGATCTACGTGTCACTAAATACATACACTTCACTATAAATACATACAATATGCACTGAGAGTCTGGGCAGGACTTCAGCTAATCCTACAACAACTGATGAAAGTGATCAGCACCCTCAGTGTTAGTGAGCAGAGAGGAGCAGGGACCACTGGGGGGCGCTCACACACCATCATTTATCCAGCCAGCAGCAGGGGGACAGCTGCTCTCCATATTTGGTGATTTTTAGGTTTTAGATCAAACTGTCTCGTGGGGTCAGACAGTTGTCCTGCGTCTAAAAGAAAACTCACATCATGACGTTTAAATTGAGCTGCTTCTGTTAGTCAGTTCCTCAGCAGCAGTTTATCTTCAGAAACATCAGCATGATGCAAACAGCAGCTGAAATATAAGACACACATACTGACGCCTGTGAGATATATAATGTGTGTGTGTGTGTGTGTGTTGCAGGCGTCCTGCTGCACATCATCGCTGACACGCTGGGCAGCGTCGGTGTGATCATCTCCGCTCTGCTGATGCAGAAATACGACCTGATGATCGCCGACCCGATCTGCTCCATGCTGATCGCCCTCCTCATCGGAGTCAGGTGACTCACACAAACTGTGACCTCACTGCTCCGCTGAAGTCAGCAGGAAACAGTTCAGTTAGTTTCAGTCAGTTTCAGTGAAAATGAATGTGTGTGTGTGTATTTTCAGAGCTCCGGTCCGTCTGAACTAATGTCAGACGTTTGGAGTCATTTCATGTAGACGTGAAGATTTCTGTTTGATGGAAACATTCAGTCTCTATGAATAACAACACGACACACTGACTAAATGTTCCAGTGACAGACAGTAGAAGCTGCTCAAAGACACATTCAGTGTCTGTAGGAACCAACAAGTCTTCACTGCTTAATTCAACCATTGTAGTAGTACATGTAGTATTAGTAACTGCAGTAGTACACATACTCCTCTGTAGGGTGGGCGGGGCTTTAACCAGCTGCCGCCACGTGGCCAGCTGAGACCACACTGACGGACAGGTGTGTGTGTGTGTGTGTGTGTGTGTGTGTGTGTGTGTGTGTGGAGGGGGCTGGGCCAGCTGCCTCTTTGTTGTGGCCTTGTCCTCAGCAGTCGACCAATCGGCTCCTCTCCCTGTATAATGACAGACTGCAGGACGGCAGTGTAAAGCTGTAATAAACACAATGAACTGCAGCTCTGTGTGTGTGTGTGTGTGTGTGTGTGTGTGTGTGTGTGTGTGTGTGTGTGTGTGTTCAGCAGGAGTGAAACAGGAAGGTGAACAATAGAGTGAGGTCACTTCCTGTTTGCCTCCTGCTGGTCTTACAGAGAAAGTCAAAATGCTGCTTTAATTTCCATTTTCAGGTTCTAGATACCTTCCTTCAGTTGGTTCCACTTTGGTTCTGTGAAGAACCTGCAGGCAGAACATCACAGTCTGATGTAGCTGCAGAGGTCTGTGTGATGCTGTGGTCCCTTTTAGAGACCACTAGAACATCTTTAATGATCTCTAGAACGTCCTAAAGGAAACCATTTCAGAACCACTTCAAGACCGTTAGAACATCCTAGATGACAACTCTAACTTCCTAAAGGATCCCTAGAACCTCCCCAGTTACCTCCTCAGTGACCCGTAGAATCTCCTCAATGACCACTAGACCTTGTTCTGAGTCTTTCACACCCAACCTGGAAAACTCTACAGCCAATTCTATTTGTTATAGTGTACCGAGCTCCTGGACCATATTCTGAAAATAAAATAATTATTGTAGGTGATTTTAATATTCATGTGGATGTAGGAAATGATAGCCTTAGTGCTGCGTTTATCTCATTATTAGACTCAATTGGCTTCTGTCAGAGTGTACATAAACCCACTCACTGTTTTAACCACACCCTCGACCTTGTTCTTGTCTATGGCATAGAAATTGAACATCTAATAGTCTTTCCACAGAATTCTCTTTTATCAGACCATTGTTTAATAACTTTTGAATTCCTATTACTGGACTACACGCCATTAGGCAAACATTCCTACACTAGATGTCTATCTGATAGTGCTGTAGCTAAATTCAAGGAAGTGATTCCATCGGCATTTAATTCAGTTCCATGCCTCCTCAAGGATCACTAGAACTTCCCAACAAATAATCAAACAGAAATTGTGAAAATCATTATGTGACTTTGGTCATTTCAAAACTTTAAGCAGCTTTAAATTGTCAGAGCGTCCCTGAACGGACCACTGAGGGAACGTTAGAGAACGTCTGTGCTCTCGGTTGCATCAGAACATTGACTGAACTAAAGTTAAATAAACAGTGACTGTGACGGCATCTGCCTGGAGGAGGGAAATCGATCTAAAGCTGGATGGATACTTCGGGAAATGTTTCCACTAATGTAAAGAAGGTGCAATTAGTAGTTAATGGCCTCCATCATGCCAAACCACCAGTATGGAACTGGAAATAGTTCTGAGTCCGGCCTCGGCTCGCTGGTCCTCTGGATGCAAATGCAGCGGTCAGATTTCCCAGAAGCGCCGGTGATAAATGGAGTTGATGTTGCTGATGTGGTTTGATAGGCTGGACGTGAACGCAGCTGCAGATTTAAACAGTCAGCCGAGCGGCGCTGTGGTCAGCTGAGAGGCCTTCACACAACCACAGGCATCAGGTTACTGCAGCTGGAAACTGCTGAACTCCACTTAAAAATCTATAGATTCTGGATTTAGAGTTCAGTTTCATGTTCACTTCTGAAAAAGTAGCAGTTGGTCACTGTGTACCAGACTGTAGTGTCAGTAGTATTATTTAGTTGTTTTTTAGTAGTAGCTGCCATAAAAGTGTAGTAGTAGTAGTTGTTGGAGCAACTGTTGGAGCAACTGTTGTAGTAGTAGTAGTAGGTAGTAACTACAATAGTAGCATTTTTATTAGTACTGTTTGTTGTAGTAGTAACAACTGCAATTGAAGAATTGGTGGTGGTAGTAGTAGTAGTAATAGTATTTATAGTGACAGTAGCAGTACTATTAGCAGTAGTACATGTATCTGCAGAGCGTGTCCAGGTTGTGATGTCAGTGAGGGGTGGAGCCTCTATCAGCTGTTTGTGTTCACACATGCTCAGTGCATCCCCTCTGACCTCTGACCCTCAGTGTGGTGCCGTTACTGAGAGAGTCCATTGGGATCCTGATGCAGAGAACTCCTCCGTCACTGGACAACGCCCTGCCAGAGTGTTATCAGAGGGTGAGTCCAGACCACGCCCACAGCTGGAACACATGTCCATTTTGTTTCCATGTTGGGGACAAGTCTAATTCCTGGTGTATTGTGTTGTGTTCAGGTGCAGCAGCTGCAGGGAGTGTACAACCTGCAGGAGCCTCACTTCTGGACTCTGTGTACTGACGTTTACATCGGAACATTAAAGCTGCTGGTCGCCCCCGACGCCGACACCCGCTGGGTCCTCAGCCAGACACACCACATTTTCACACAGGTACCTGAACGCACCACATTTTCACACAGGTACCTGAACGCACCACCTCTGTTCACAGCTACCTCAACGCACCACATCTTCAGACAAGTACATGAATGCACCACATCACACCACATCTTCACAAACGCACCACATCACATCTTTACAGAGGTCCTGAACACACCACATCACACCACATCTTCACAAAGGTACCTGAATGCACCACATCACTCATCTTTACACAGGTACCTGAATGCACCACATCACTCATCTTTACACAGGTACCTGAACGCACCACATTTTCACACAGGTACCTGAACGCACCATATCTTTACACAGCAACCTGAACGCATCACATCACATCTTGACACAGGTGCCTGAACGCACCAGAACAGTAGTAGCAATGGTAGTATAATGTAACTGTTGATGTAGTGTTTGTAGTAGAAGTAGTATTTGTACTAACTGTGATGATGGTGGTGTTTGTAGTTGTAGATAGTACTACTACACTGTCTCTACAGTACCAACTATAGTAGTAAAGTATAGTAGTAACTGCAGTTTCAGTAGTAGTTGTAGCATTAGTACTTGTTGTGATGGTGTTAGTAGACATTGTGTTTGTAGTAGTTGCAGTACTAACTGTGGCGATGGTGTTGGTAGTAGGTAGTAACAGTTACTAACTGCAGTAGTAGTAGCAGGGGGGGGTGGTAGCAGCAACATCATTTGTAGCAGTTGTAGTAGTACATGTAACTTAAATAGTAGTTGTCATTGTTTAGTAGTAGTAACTGTAGACATTGTGGTTTTAGTAGTAGTTTAACTAGTAGTACTAACTGTTGTGGTGGTAGAAGTAATTGCAGATGTAACTGTACATACAGTTGTTGTACATAGAAGTAAATGTAGTATTAGTATTTGCAGTAATTGTAGCATTTAAAGTACCAGTAGTAATATTGGTACTATAAGCAGAGTACAGTTTTCTGATGTGTTTTAGTGTGAACAGTTACTGTCAGGAAACACTCACACAGTAACCTGCAGAGGTCAAAGGTCACCGGCTCTCACTCTGTAGCAGTAGTAACCTGCTGTCACTGTGTTGTGGTGGTGGTGGTGGTGGTGGTGGTAGTAGTAGCAGCAGTATTGTAGTAGTAACCTGCCGTGTCGTGTCTCTGCAGGCCGGAGTTCGACAGCTGTACGTTCAGATTGAAACGGCCGCCATGTAGAAGCTCCTCCTCCTCTGAACACTTGGGACCAATCACCTTCAGTCTGCTGCTGCAGGTGACCTCTGACCCCGAGTCACTGAAGGTCAGACTGAGACCGGGGGGGGGGCAGTAAGAACTTGACTGTGATCTCTCATGATGCTCCAGCCCAACGCATCCTGGATGAACTCAAACTGCCGCCCCCCCCCTTTTTTTTTTTTAAACCATGCCTGTCCGCGTCGGCGGGTAGCGTACCCCCCCCCCCCCCCCTCCCCCTCCCCTCCTTGCTGCACTTTGTAGACTGGAGCAAAGCATTCTGGGTAAGTGCCTTCATCATCAATCAGAGACAATCTGAGCCCGTTTCCTGTCCAGACGCCCCCCCCCCGTGACATCATCGCTGGGACCTGACTGCTGCCATCTGATTGGTCTTTGCCGTGTGTGATGTCACTCTGTTTTTAACGTGCCAAACCATGTGACCAATCCATGTGACCAGTCAGTGGGTTTCAGTCTTTTTTCAACTGTAATAAATAATTCTGTTTCTCTGAGCTGATTATTGATCTCCATCTTTATTGATGACATCACATCGGACAGTTTCCCAGAATTCAATGTTTCTACAAATCAGTCTGTTCAGTTTGACGACAAACTTTTCTCATCTGGTTCACGTTTGTTTTTATCAGGACATAATTATGGATCATAAAATCAATGTCCTGCAATCTTTGTGAGGACCAATTTCAGTTTTAAACCACCATAGTGAGGACATTTTGGCCAGTGTTCTCTACTTCAAAAGGACTGTTTGAAGATTCAGACCTGGTTTTAAGGTTCGGGTTGGGTTAGACATTTACTTGTGAGGACCATCATTGACATACAGCATTCCCTAACCTATCACAAGTATAGACAGACAAACTTTTTTTGTGTGTGTTACGAGCAGTAGGTGGAGCTGTCGACCATGCGCAGGTGTTGCAGTGCGTTTGGTTCTGCGTTCAGTCGCAGCATGTCCACCTCCAGCGGGTGGAGTTGTCCGGTGACGACCAGCGAATGGAGTGGATCGCCGAGGTCACATGACACCAGCTGACGTAACGTCGCCACGCGTATTGTTTGGTCGTCGGCGCCGAGCCGGGCCATGCCCACACACACCGTGTCCTCCGTCACACCTGGAGGGGGAAAAGAGGCTGGTCTGAGAACAGCTGATTGGCTCTTTAAGACAGGGTGGGAGGGTCCTGTCACTGCCAGCAGCCAATCAAAACATGAGCTTCAAGTCTGATAGCATGCTAGCAGTTTAATTTACACCAGTGAGTTAAATATTAGCCAGGTAACGCCGGTTAGCACAGGGACATATTTTAGCTTGCTAATAAACAGTAGCATAATGTAACTAACATGTTAGCATGCTAACAGGCTAACAGAAGTTCACCAGCAGGTTTCATTGACAGAACTGAGTTTAATGATGTTGTGATGTCATGAACATCCTTGAGCTCTGTCTAAATATCAGGACTTATGTCTCAAACTTTACTGCTTTTTCCTTAAAATATGACTTTTTTCAAAACATTACGACTATCTTTGAAACATTACAACTTAAAACTCAAATATTACAACACGTAACTTTTTTCCTCAATTTTTGTCTTGTTTTTCCTCCAAATATTACGACTTAAATATGTTTTTTTTCCTCGAATGTCCAACTTTATTCTTGAAACTGTAGATTTTTTTATCCTAACAGCGGCTCTAATCCTCTGCTGTGGCTCCTTTAACGCGTAAATTCAGGTTTTTGCTGATGAGCTGTCACTCACCTAGCTCCGCCCCCTCCTCCCTCCTCCTCTGGATGATCTGAATCAGCTGATCTGCAGCCTGACAGACCGTCATGAAGCGAGGAGGCTCGTAGATCTTCTTCCCTCTGAAATCAATAAGAAAATAAGACACTTCAGTCTGAAATTGTTAAAATATGACTTTTGTCTTACATTTTAGGACTTTTCTCAAAATCAGAATCAGAATAAAAATCAACACTCAACCAGCTGACGAACTGATTCATTTAATTAAGACTTTCATTAACTGATTTAATTTGACGGGTGCAACTTTCCCCTCATGACTGTGAAATATTTAACAGATCTATTAATGTTGAGTTTTACACAGATTTGGGACAAATTATATTGATGTATATATAAATGAATTGATCTATTAATAATATATCGGGGGGGGGGTCTAATGTTCTTTCTGCAGGAAACCGCTTTAGTAAATTAGTAAAATAACTTTACAGGTTCCCCTTAAATTGTACCTTAGAAAACCTTAATTTTTAAATTCAGTTCACTCCAACTTCAGGTCCAGTAATGGATGAATGAATGAGAGGATTTAAGATCATCTGCACGCTTTAAGGGTTTTTAAAGGATGAAAACTCCTTAACATTCACCGAAAAACACAAAAGCTGAGCTGAAACCAAAAGTTTGAGGAGAAACACTGAGACCTGCAGGACTGAGCGTCTTCAGACGCTTGAGAAACGGCCACCACCGCACGCGCTCACTGAGGTTCACCTCAGACCGCTACACACATATCAGCATGACATCATCAACTGCTAAACACATCAGATAAACCCAGAGGAGGATCTGGACATGGTTCTGGTTCTGGTCCTGGTTCTTACCTCATCATGTTCTTGATGCTCTGCTCTTTGACTTTGATGTCTGTCAATAAAAACAATAAAAACACATTCGATTCAGTTTAAATGAAACTTTACGTTCAGATGCATGAAAAACCACCTGGATACTTTATATTTATTTTTACTTGAAATTTATATTTAGTATAAAATATTTTTAGTCACATTATTGTCAGTCGACTCATCTGGATTTAATCTGAATAGAAACGACGAAGTGTTGGAACTGTCTGTCTGTCTGTCTCTGTCTGTCTCTCTCTGTCTGTCTGTCTCTCTGTCTGTCTCTCTGTCTTTGTCTGTCTGTCTCTCTGTCTGTCTGTCTGTCTGTCTGTCTGTCTGTCTGTCTGTCTGTCTGTCTCTCTCTCTCTCTCTCTCTGTCTGTCTGTCTCTCTCTCTCTGTCTCTCTCTCTCTCTCTCTGTCTCTCTCTCTCTCTCTCTCTCTCTCTCTCTGTCTGTCTGTCTCTCTCTCTCTCTCTCTCTCTGTCTGTCTCTCTCTCTCTCTCTGTCTCTCTCTCTCTCTCTCTGTCTGTCTGTCTCTCTCTCTCTCTCTCTCTGTCTCTC
>VMKM01002725.1:0-59537 GCA_008360985.2 Macquaria ambigua | reverse complement strand
TCTCTCTCTCTCTCTCTCTCTCTCTCTCTCTCTCTCTCTCTCTCTCTCTCATATATCTTGTCTCTATCTGTACATTGAAAAACACCTTGAACCTTCAGCAGTTCTGGCAACATTTCCACTTGCCTTTCCGCTACAGCTGTCCTTCAACCCTGTAGGCTACATCATCCTGAACATCTAATCTGTAAACTGCTCACATCACCAGGTGTTCTGTGCTGAAGATCAGTATTGACTGATGTCCCGGACTCTTGGCCAGAATCATAATTTAGCCCTAATAACTTGTCATCAGACTGCTTTAATTGGGGGAAAAAAACATCTTAAGGTGCAAGTTCATCTGTGTGCCTATTATGGTTTCTTTTTTTGTTTTGTTCTGCAACACACCACAGTTTACTACCTGAGATGGTTAACAGGGAAAAGTGACATTAATAATGTGAGTAGTTTTTGTGCAATAAGGTGGTGAAGTTTAACATACACTGACTGGTGTCTTGGCTTTTTTAAAAGATTTTTTATCCTTTTACCAATACCATAACCAAATACATGTGTGCGTTCTGTTACACTGAATGTCTTTTAAGGGGCAGAGTACAGTCATGTGAAGTGATGTGAAGGCTGATCTTTGCACCAGTCAGTGGAATGATGCACTTTATTGGGTTGGATAGTATTGCATTGTGAAAAGGCTACATGAGTTGAGGTGTGAAGCTCACAGCTAGCAGGTTGAATATCTGCAGAATTCCTGTGACATTTTTAAGATCCTACATTAACATGTTAAATGAAATCTCTAAAGAAAACCAATGGTTGCAAAGCTCCACTGGCAGGCTTGTATCAAATTAAGTAAATGTTCCATATTTTTACCACTTAGGCCTAAAGCACTGCCACTGCAGTTACAGGGATTCCTTTCAGTGTTGATCCCACTGATCACCACATTATGTTTATCAGTGGTAATGATTGATGATCTTTGTCTAGGTTTTCCCTCACTGAGACTCAGTTTCCCCCCTTGATATCCCAAGGCTTTTAAATTCCTAACTTCTAGCATTTCTAATGTGACGTGATTTCACCAACATGTTTTAGACTGCTTTGTATTCCTAGATACATCTCTGATCTCCCCTTCTTTCCTATGTTTTTTCTGCCCAGATAAATGAGTTAAGCCATGTTCAGATTCCCATCATGCTCATGCCAGACGACTTCAAGGCTTATTCTAAGATCAAAGTGGACAACCACCTCTTCAACAAGTAAGGTCTTTTAAAGTCTATTATATAATTGTTTTATTTCACAGAAAGTATGATTCTGTGAAATATACAGTATGTTATTTTTATAATTATTTGAAATATTCTTTAGGACCCACAGCATCTCTTAAACAATGTCACTTATGTTTTCTGATTTTTTTTTCATATACACAGGGAGAACATGCCCAGCCATTTCAAGTTCAAGGAGTACTGCCCTCTGGTGTTTCGAAACCTCAGAGAGAGGTTTGGCATCGATGATCAGGACTTCTTGGTATGAAAAGCCTAGCAACATTACTACCACTTCTGGGACAAATATCTAGTTTCTTTGTAGTACTAGATTAGTGTGAATTGTGCCAGCTACTGTAGACAATTTGGTGATTTTACAGGCAATACATTATTCCTAAATGTATCTGAATCTTGTGTATTTAATAAACGTCATCACTTGGTGCTACAAGCATACTGAAACACTTGCAGCTATTTCAAAACAGATTTGATCACAGTCTTAACTAGTAAACTGTCACTCTATTGCGCTTTTTTCCTTTCCCTCTTTTGTTTCAGCCCACTCCTTGTCTTCCTTTATTTTCCACTCTTGCCTAGTAAATCCCCATTCCCAGTGCAGGCAATGAGCTGGCAGTATTTGGAGGTCGTCGTGTCCCAGCTCAGTGCAGCTGTCCTTCTCGCATGTTTACATTAGGGTTCGGCTGGCTGCAGTGAGTGGGCAGTTGGGGGTGTTAAGACACTGGCCAGTGCAAAAGAATGTCGTGACATTCTCAGCATTAAACTACTTTCCCACATGAGGCACTAGTCACATTGTGGTCAAAAAGGTTTATTGGTTTGTAATTTTTTTCTTTTTGCCCTTGCTCTAAAACCAGCCTGTTAGCATTATTTCTAATTACATTGGTAATATTCCTCATTACAGCCAATGGATACCACCAGCTGCAGGCCTGCTCTTTTGATGACATGCAGCAGTAACCATTAGTTTTAATGAGCAATGCTAGCAGTATTAAATTTAGTTTTGGGAGGGTAACTGAAGTGCAAACAGATTAACCTTTTTTCCCCACCTTACGATAAATGCATGGTGGAAAAAAGGACTAACTAAAAGAAAAACATTAGGATATGACTTTGAAAGCTTTTCATCTATGCCAGCCTCAGGCAAAGGGCCTCTTAAACATTTTCAGCCTTTGACACAAACCACTTCAATGTTACACCAGGAAGTGTCCATGCTTCTTAGGAGCCTCCACTGCAACCAATTTTAGGTCTAAACACAAGAAAGAAATACTGCTTAACAGTTGTTTCAGGTTACACCTGAAAGGTTAGTCCTCACTTTGCAACACAAGCAATAGATGCTATGAGTTGAAGAGGGGAGAGGGAACTGAGGGCTGAGGACACGAGGAATTCTTGCAGAATGAGGCACTGAGCCAGGGGTGTTGGATCATGTTACTTTTGAGCTCCAGAGTCTGGGCAGCAGCTGTTTGTGTCGGTGTGTAGGCTTGGACAGGCATCAGGCGTAAGGGTCAGAACCCCACATGTTTAGACTGGGGAGTAGGAGGTGGTCAGACAACAAGAACGTAGATGTTGTATTGTGGGATCCATTCAAATACACTAGAAGAGCAACTATTTCAACCGTTCAGCCAACTGGGAAACTTTGTTTCACCACCAGCTATTTAAACATAAGATACAATTTGGGTTCTGACTCATAGTTAAATAAGCACTTTTCAAAAAATGTTTTCTGTATTTAGTGAGACAGACCATTCAAAAAAGCAAAATACAAGTAATAACATTATCTTGGCTCTCTGAAAGCAGTGCAAATAATGCATGTGCAAAGGTTGTGACAAGCTGATCATATCTCAGTGTGTACATCCTGATAAACATGATCATTATATTTCCTTTACGTCTTTGCTCTGTGTGTTTGCAGAACTCTCTGACACGGAGTGCTCCGTTGAACAGTGAGGCCCAGGGACGGAGCGGGGCCCGCTTCCATACCTCTTATGACAAACGCTATGTCATCAAGACCATCAGCAGCGAAGATGTGGCCGAGATGCATAACATTCTAAAGAAATACCATCAGGTGATAACAGCCTATCTTACATTAAATTTATATTTGTACAGTACCAGTCAAATGTTTGGACGCACTTTCCCATTCAAGTGAATGGAAAAGTGTGTCATTAGAAGTGTGTTTGGACACACTTTTCCATTCACTTGAATGGGAAAGTGCGTCCAAACATTTGACTGGTACTGTATATGCAAATGCAAGCCTTGATTCTTCCATAAGATAGGCTTTCTAAAACCTTGTGTTTTTGGTAGACTCAAAATACCTCAGAAACAGAATTTTACTTAAACCCTTTACTGAAACAAACACTAATCTCTTAGGGGGACTGCCAGCATTACAAACTGACACTTCTCCCGGTGGCACAGTGTCAACATTAATGATGCAATTTTACTACTTTCGCTCTCCCTATTGATTTTGGATTGGTCAGTAAATTTCAAAAAGCGTCAGGGTACAGATTCATACGATTTACGAGTACAGCTGTTGCAGTCCTTGTCACCTTTATCACCTTACATTTGGTCACAGAGTAACACTAAGTCATAAAGGGTCATGACTTTTACAAAACTTTCTTTATCCGTTTCATAAAGTCTCCTCTCTAACACAGGCAGTAAGCATACATTGTGACTATAAAAAGGACCATGAGTTGATATCCCTCTCTCTCTTTTGGTAGTTCATCGTGGAGTGCCATGGCAACACGCTGCTGCCTCAGTTTCTGGGGATGTACCGGCTCACCGTGGATGGAGATGAGACCTACATGATTGTTACGCGCAATGTCTTCTCTCACCGCCTTTCCGTCTACAAAAAATACGATCTCAAGGTAGGCGATCAGATAGGGCATGAATACGAGAAGAAATTATGTAAATCTAATCCATTTTTTTCCAGGCCATGTTTTCACTGATCATCTGAGCTTTTGGTGCAAGAATAAAATCAATTTTATAGGTTTTTGTGTTTTTTCCCCCCAAAACAGGCCTGTTTGTAGTTCAAATATTATTTAAAAGCGTGTGTAAAAGTAAAGCCTATAAAAATCATTTGTGAATATACCCAAAATTTGTCAAACAAGGTTTGGTTGTATGTTTAACAGGCATTATCTATTGGGTAGTAAGTGTTCTAAAGCAGGGTTTAGAGGGTCATGTAACCAGTCTGAGAACAGACAGAAGCTGTCTTTAAGCTGCCATTGCGCCTAGCGTGCCTAATTGGGTGAGCTTCTGTGTTCAGACATGCATAAGGGTTATGAGTATCTGCAGGAATGAGTGTAAGTAGGGTGAGGGAAAGACCAAAGCAAGACTTTCCAGTGCTCTAGAAACAACTGGGTTATGGAGAGTAATTTATTTCCTTTTTTTTGTTTCTAGGGTTCCACTGTGGCAAGAGAGGCCAGCGACAAGGAGAAGGTACAGTCACCTGTCGTGAGCCAGGATCCACTGTTATAGATACCCACACCAGTTTAAACTTCAGCAGCTCTTAACCTTTATGGATGCTTTAAAGAGACAATAATAATAATAATATAAACTCAAGAGTGCTACAATTTAAAAGCAAAGTAGAAATGCATCAAAGCAACAGTTAGAAACGTCATAAAATTACAAACTCATCAAAAGAAACACGACAATCCACACCGCCAGCATGTTTTTAAAGCATCTGTGGAATATTTTAGGCGTTCGTCCCTCGTCTGTCTCTCAGAACTGATGGGCTACAAGCGTATCAATCCACACCGACACCACATTACTGCATGTCAATACCAATTTTTTATGCTCCCAAGTCAATTTTTTCTTGTGCACTTTGTGAAGCAATCTCCCACTTTCTATATGTTGTGGAAGATCATTAAACATAAACAATGCCCATTTTTCTTCTTGTATTACTTTTCACGTAGCTTACTTGAAAACTATTTTTGTCCATTGAACAGCCTCGCACCTCCTGATGTGCTGAAAGAACAGCTGAATCTGATGACAGTGCAGGTCGGAGTCAGTGTGGATTGAACAGATGGACACTTCCATAGCCGTTGCGCACCGCTGACGTCTCGATTCTGGTGTCATTTTTGTGTAAGGAACAAGGGCAATTAAAAAGTGTTAAGAAACTTTTTTTTCAAATACATGAAACTTAAAATTGTCTATATTTCAAGTAATTTAAACACTGATGCCATGTACTGAAAATGAGTCAGTTATTCTGATTTAACTCCATGTGGACAATTATAGAAAACAAACTGGTTTCAATAACTGACACAGCGTCAAACAATTCCAGGCGTACTGTCATCACCCAAATGGCCCAACGAACACAACTCTGGTGTCTGCTTTTGTTTCCCTTTGGGTGGGGATGACCGTAGCAAATATCCATCTCCTACAGTTAGCACCTACTCCATCACCTCATTCCCTTTCTAGCCCCTGCACGCTATTCGTGTTTCTTTAATTTGCTTCATCCCCTCTAACCTCGCTTCTTCTGTTCCATCAGTTCCCCTGCTTGCTGTCTGTGTGTGAAAGATTGAGGGTTGTGTGTGTGTCTGGGTATGTGTTGGGTTTAGAGTTTTACTCAATCAGATGTCTCTTGATTTTGAGTAGTCCTATGTATAATGTGTTTTCTATGTAGCTGTGTATGTGACTGGGCCGTGTGTGTGTGTCTGTGTGAGCAGTATATGTGAGCAAGAGATTTAGTGTGATTGATAGTGATGGAAATGCTGCTGTTGGTGTGAGACTGGCTATTTTGAGTTTTTTGGCTCTTGGCTGCTTGGACAGTCACCTGTCAAAAATGTGTCATTGAAATTGTGAAGGACCTGATGGTTCACCGTGCTTCCTGTTAAAATTATATGAGCTAACAATTAGAATGGATATTTTACCAGATATAAACAATATATTTTTGTATACATCAAAGGCTTTGACCTTTTGAGTGATGGAAGTTGCTGACAGCATCCTTGAACACTGTGACTTGGAGTACTGTTTGTTTGACCTGTCAGCTCAGCAATATTGGAAGGGGGTGGTTGTCCAAAGTGACTTTTTTTCATTGCATGTCTCCACATGTCACTCTGCAAAGGTCTGTTTGACCATGAAAAGGGTTTTTATATGAGAGTGTCAGTTTTGACCCGGAGGAGTTTGAAGTTTCCACCGGGTTTTACAGGGGGCCTAATCGTGTGGCACCATGCAGTGAGGCATGGAAGACTTCAGGGAATCCCCAAACTAAATATAGATTACTGTAAATGGAAGAAGAAACAAAACGTTATTGGGGTTAAAACAGATGAGTGGAAAAACAAAGCAGCTGGGGATTTAACACACATGTGATCCTACTGTGTGACCTCTTTTTGTCTGCAGCTCAGCTGTGTGTGAAATACCATTTACAGTCTAGCGATAGAGATTAAGAAGCAACACGATACATTTTTGCAAAGCTAATGTGAATGAAGATGTTATTTTCTACCACTGACTCTTAACTCACAAATGAAGTTGTTGCTGTTAGTCTGTGGGGAATTCTGTGGTTGTTTTACCGTTCAGTGAAATGCAGCTAATACAGTTAACATTATACAGTGCCACCATAGGTTAAGCCATTCACTGTTTTTCTCACATGCAGAATGCAAAATACAGTACATTATCAATCGCACACATACTTTTGAATGTGCACACATGTTCACACCCAACTTACAACAAGTCTCAGAGACACAACTAAGGCTCAGACATCAAAGACATGCTGGTTTCCCCACATAAAACACCTTTGTACATACATACACACATACAGACAAATTAAACTTAAATGAACCTGCAGTTACCCACTACAAGTGCTCGGTGGCTATGATTAATGTGTTTTCTTCAAATAATTCTTCTGTAGAAGAAGTCAAGTATGTGAACACTACACTAACACTAGTTCACAGTACTAGTGTGAACACTCACACACACTGCAGTTGGCCAGTAAATTGAATAAGAAGGTGCATCATGCCAAATGAAAGAAGAAAATCATGTGTTTTGTTCAGAAGGTAGTGTGTGAAAATAAAAAATTGCTTCACACACACACAAACAACAAGCATGGCAGGGTTCTCTCCTGACTGCATGACCGTCTCCCTTTCATGCATGTGTCTGCATGGTATATAATGTTTTTTTCTGCATCTTTTTTGAAGTCACATTATTTCTAACACATTCCGTATGAACACCAGCCCATTCTGTTGCACATTGTGGACATGTTCTGTTCTACCCACATATGACATATATTTTTCTTTTCATAAAATACATTTTGCGGTTCTTGTAGCTGCTGTCTCAGAGTTCTGACTATCAAACAGCAGCATTTGCCTTTCTGACACATTTTATGTACAGCATTTTACCAAGCAGATGATCAGTGGGTTTACGTGTTAATATTTTTTTACTCTCAAATTGTCTCAACTAGAGCCCAAACTAGGTACATGTGGCCTCACTTAGGCCCATCAAATCATACTAGCTACTTTATTTTGCTTTACTCTATTTGTGGTTTACCACAATAAACCTGTCCATGACCCATTTAGGACACTGACCCGTAATTTAGCAAACGCTGGTGGAGGTGATTCGTGCGATCCCAGTACTTGTTATGTGACCTGGAAAATGTAGAGGTTGTGTTTGTATGTTATTAGATAGCTACTGGTCCTTGGTTTGTGGAATACCACCTGTCTCCACTGGGTCTCTGCTCAGTAGCTATCTGCTACAGTTGTTGTTTTTGTTTACTCTCCTCTCTCTCTCCTCACGCCAGCACCGGCTGGTATCTCCGGTGGGGGCACATGGCTTTAATGTGTCGGTGTGACTGAGTGTGAACCGCCTTGATATTTTATTAGTAGCCCCTTATCCAGTAATTGTAAGCCCTTAGAAATAGTACCACACCTGAATAGATGTTTGGCAGAATACAGGTTCATAGAATGTAAATTAGTTTATAGTTGTTTCCTTGCTCTTCATAGTTCCAGCTCCAAGCCTCCTTAGAGTAGCGCTTCCAGGCTGCTTCCTTTTTCTACCAGGCATTTATGCCAGGAAACAGTCATAATACCAGTGTAGGCAGACCAGAGTCATGCATGCATATAATATAACTCTTAAATTTAACCATTTAGGAATATTTTTAGGGACAATCTAAGATCCAATTGATTAATGAAACTAATAGCATGGAAATAGTATAGCTGCAAAAATCATTACACTTATTTACAGCGTCACTGGATGAACCTGTTGGACACTGATGTACACTTTCTTGACCCAGCCATTGTAAAGACATCTAAGAATTATAAACCTCTAGATTGGTCGTACGGATCTTTCGCGTTGATGCCCTTTCCAACCCTCTACCAATTTGAAAAAACAATTGTGTTCTGTTACATTTTAAACACTTTGCCTTTACTTCCAACTTCCTTCCTCCCTTCCTCTCTCCTTTCTTCTCTCCTCTCCTCCACCCCTACCGTCCCTCCCTCGCTCCCCCTTTTCTAGCAGCCGCCCCAACCAGAGGATGTGCCCCCGCGGCCCAAATCTGGTAACGTTCAGCAAAGGCTGCAAACACTGCGGATTGCCACGCGCTTTTACTGCGCCATGAAACACGTAAGAGATGTAAGAGAACCAGGGCTCATATACCAGGCATGATCTATTAAACCAATCTTATTTTATTGTTATTTTTTGTACGGCCGAGCATTTTTCGTTTCCTCGTCTTCGATACACTGTTATTTAATGGCCATATTTTGCACACTTTTCATCCATTTAAAGTCACCTTTTGCTCAACTTGTCAGCAAGTTCAGTTTGAGTTTTGCCAGACAGTTTGTTTTTCTTCCCACCATTCACTCAACGGCACCAACATGTATCTGAAACACTGGAGAGCAAGAAGCGGAAGAGTAAGGTGGTGGCATGAATGGGAAGGACACACTGCGTGGTCAAAAATAAAAAATTCAGGAACCAGAGATGGAAAGAGAAAGTACATAATTGCTGGAAGATGATTTATTTCAGAGGGAGAACTTCCTTGCTTTGTGTGTATTTTTATTCCAAGTTAACAACTGAAACCCAACTAGTGAGTTACACACACTTTTACTATGTTGTGCAGTACAAACTGATAAGCAGACGACATTAATCAACCTGTGTACGCTAACCACAGCAGTGTTTTTGAAGATTTAAAAGCAAGATGTAATAAAACCTGTGATGAGGAGAACCTGTCCCTTAAAGGCAACAGAGAGCAGATAAGATTTCCTGGCTCTATGTCATGCAGCCAAAACACTAATCTGACCCAAAGGCAATATGATTCTGGTCAGTTTTTTAAATATCCACAGCCTTCTGAGATAATAAGAGTTTCATGAGCAGTCATTATGTTGGTATCCTTGAATCAGTATGGCAATTACCTGTGTCTCAGTTCTCCGTTTGTTTCTAGTTTTGGGGGGACATTGCCTGTCCTGCCCAGCATATGACATCCGTAATGGTTTTAGATATGCTGCTTTTTTATAGAGGCAGCACTAGCTTGAACAAAACCATTTAGGTGCAAACTATTTGAAGCACATTTCTTTATGCACAGTTTTCATGCTACACAACTGTTGTGTTTTCAAGCGCAAGTTATTCTCATACGCACGCAAACAGTTAATTATGAATAAGTGATATAAACAGCTTATACTGTGTGTTCACATATAACAATGCTAAATAAACACATGAAGTTCTTGATTCATGTGGACTTGCATGTAGTTGATATGAATCTACTGATTTGCTAGTAACCGATCAAAGTATTGGATGAGAATTCCACATAAATAAAGTTTTAACAGACAGTGACTTTTTAGACATACTGTATTCTGCTTGTTACAGTCAGAGCTCATAATTTACAAACCACTGATGTAAAACCTGCTGGTGGATATTAAGCTATACCTGACAACATCAGTAGGAATATAACTGGATAGTCTAGAGAGAGTCTCTACAAAGTCTAGGAACACCCCTGTGCTAGCATACCACAAATCCTACAGAAAGGCATACCTTTGTCCTTGTGAGACAGCAAGACATCAGTGTTGTCAGAGGCCAAGATCCATTTTCCAACCAGCTGACAGGAGACCAAAAAGAAATTAGATTCATTTTTTAAGGAGAAATTCACCTGTCACACAGCTTTTCAAGGCTCATCGACAACCCACCCTTTGCTCTAATATATCTTTCTGTTTTTCTACTTACTACCTCAATGTATAGTGCACCACCCAAGAGTCACATTTCATTGCAGTCATTGTAATAGAGAAAATCAATAACAGGCCAACTGATAGAATCCTATGCATGACTGGGAGGAAGCATAAGACGTAATGAACCGGTTAGAAAGACTGAGAATGTATGGCATGGAAATAAAAGACAGCTGAAAATGAAAGCGTAGAAAGATGGATGAATGTAAGAGTTGCGGTGTCTGTTTAGGCGACAGGCCTGCAAAATGCTTTCAGGTTATGTTCACTCTGCAGTCAGCCTTACGGTGCGTCCTCATTTACTTTTTATGTTGCATCTATCTTCAGTCTAGCAAGTTGTACATCCCATATTTATTGCAAATTGAAGGTCTATGTCTGTATATATATGTGCTCAAATGTCCTATTCTGTGATATGTATTCCTGTCTTCATCTGTGTAAATGTGTAATCTGTATGTGTATGTATGTGTGTCAGTGTGTGCTGTCCAAGCTCATTCTAGTGCTACAAAGTGTTGTTGTGTTGCTGCTCTTCTCCTGCTGCCATAGAAACACTAGTAGCTAAACTGCTGCTGCTGCCCTGTTGCCACATTTCCTGCTCTCTTTTCCTCAGTGACTCAGAACTAGGCCCCCGTCCCTCCTCACATGACACCTCTTCCCCCTACAGGCTGCTGGCAGTTGTGCAGCAGCCAGGTTAAGAAGAAAATGAATCCCAGTAGACACTTAAATAGGAAACTCCTTCATTCTGCTTGTAGGCTGAATAGTGGGAATCCGTCACAAAGATACAGTACGCTGGCTTTACAGAGTTATAAACAAAAGAATTCACATTACATGCAAACCACAGTCTGGTTTCCGAGAAGCATCTTAGATGAACAATGTTTGTATGATTTGTCTCAGGGAGGGATATAGCCTATTATCAAACTGATAAGAACTGGATGCTTTTCGGAGACCAGCCCAGTGCCAACAAGGACGTTTCATGGCTTTGAGTTGGACGTCCTTTTTTTCATGACACAATGTGTATGGATCTACCAGATGCATTTAAAAATCTATCCAAACTTCTGTGTAATGTGCCACAAAAAATACTGAATGCCCTGTGTTTCATGGTCCTGAGAAGGGAATACACTTCACTGTAAACAATATGGAAAATATGCGAATTGGTGCATCAGATGGATCCGTGCCCTGCTGTGAGCATGCTGCATGTACTGTTTTACACGGTCAAAACATTTAGCTTGAAAAGAGGTCAGCCTTGGTTTGATTGGACAAGCCTGTACTTTGTGAGCCAACTCATTTTACCAGTAATATATGTTGTATTTGGCTGAATCAGACAGGCTTGTCTAACAAACCACAGGCTCAAAGCCTCATTTATGTCCACAGGGTATTTCAACATGCAGGATTGTCTTGTCAGGCAGATAACATTTAAACACGCAGTTGACATGACTCATTTCTAAGATTAAAATTAATCTTTGCATTTTGAAATACCCCTTAAGTCTTAGAGTTGAACAAGACAGCTCTATGCTATATTTTAGTCCTGTGTAATGACATATACAGTATATTAAATTGTTAATGTTTTTTAAGTGTTCTGGGGAAAAAGGATGAAGAACACTGATGCTGGTGTTACTGCTTTTAGTAAATGGTTTCTTTCTAGTCAATTTATGACCATTATGCCAAATATCTCAAACAACATTCAAATACTTTTAAGGATTCCAACTTTGTGTGATTGGATGAACTGGTATTTATGGACACTTGTCTTCTAAAACACAAATTGACACTTGATTTGAGCACCAGAATTCTGTCACATTTTTGCCCAGGTCCACCGCCTACAGTACCATGCCTCTCAGGTTTGAACCGTCTAGTGTTGTGATTTTGACTGTTGTTTATGTGGTCGCTAATCTCCGATACTAATGGGCAGGCCAAGGAACTACCCACCTACAAGGACAATGACTTCATCAATGATGGGCAGAAGATCTACATTGATGGGGAGAACAAGAAAATGTTCCTGGAGAAGCTCAGGAAAGATGTGGAGGTATGTGTTAACTATTCGATATGACTGAAAATGTAGGCTTTCTGCAACCTCCATGTTTAACACTAGCATCAACATTTTGGGGTTGATTCACAGCTTAACAATCCATACTGAACTCATAGCTTTTAATGTTTTAAATGGTATTACTGTATGTAGCAAAATGTAGCTATCTGTTAATAAATTAGTAGTAATAAATTAGTTAGTAAATTACAGAAAAAAGCCCACCCCTCCCTCGATGTCACCCCTTTCTGTCTGTATTAATACATTTCCTCTTTCAACCTGCCCATCCTTTCTACTCTTTCCCATTTCCTTTCTTAAACACTCATGCTCCTCCCATCTCCTCACTTGCTTTTATCTCCTCTACTGTCCTACCTTCTTCCACCCGTCCTCAGTTCCTGGCCCAGCTGAAGCTCATGGACTACAGTCTGCTGGTGGGGATCCACGACGTGGAGCGAGCCGAGCAGGAAGAGGTGGAGAGCGAGGACAATGAGGCCGAGGAGGAGGGCGAGAGTGACGGAGGGGGCATTGGAACACCCCCTGACAGTCCCAGCAACACTCTGGACAGCACCAAGCCTCTGTCACCTGGAGAGTTTGATCCCGCCATTGACGTCTACGCCATCAAAAGCAATGATAGTGAGTAGCTAAATGTATTTTTCAGGCTTATAGTACAATGTTAAATACAACCCTTGAAATGTGAGGGTTGTATTTAACAGCTAAATAAAATACAGTACCGAGAGCTCCCCCTACTGGGTACTGTAGTTCTCATTCTAGTTGTCAAACCTGCTGCTGTCAAAAATATCAAGGATCAAGGATTTTGTCTTTTTTAACAGTTCCTGATTTTGCCTGATGATACTGTGCAAATACATAGATTCTCATTCAGGGTGCATTTATTTTAAACCACAGGTGCTCCCAGGAAGGAGGTTTACTTTATGGCTGTCATAGACATCCTGCAGCATTACGATGCCAAGAAGAAAGCTGCGCACGCCGCCAAGACTGTCAAACATGGGGTATGTAGCTCCATACAAGAGCTATTTAAATGGTTCTGTTCAAAACTATTGATAATTCTAACACTGACCGACGGTTTACAAGACAAATATGCTGCATGTGGTGAATGACATTTGTCCTCTTCTACAGGCGGGAGCGGAGATCTCCACGGTGAACCCAGAGCAGTACTCCAAGAGGTTTTACGATTTCATCACCACTATCCTGTCATAGCCTCCAGGAGCGACAGGGGGCACAGAGGCACATGGGAAAGGGAGGGCAAGTGGGGAGCAGGGCGGGGAAGAGCAGTGACGGAGAGAATAAACCATCGAGAGGCTGAATTAATAAGGTGCTGTGATGGCTTTGTATCACTCTCCCTCATCCATTCTCCTCATCCCTCCCTGTTTGTTTCTCTCTCTTTCAGTGGGGTGCCACGCTCTGCAGCTAAAAAAAAACCCCATCATTCGTTTACATTTAACCTCTCCTCTGTTGAGTTTTGTTCATGTGTTACTTTGGATGATAAGGGTGTTGAAAGCATGTGTCCAAGTCATTATGTTTTTTTTATATATATAATTTGTTTTTGTCTGTATGGTTGTTTATGTGGGAATATGGCTTTTTTTTATTGCCTCTAATACAACATCCAGCACCCGGCAGTTTTTTATTTTGATGTTTGTCTTTCCCGTAAGGTGTTTAGGGGGGAGGGGGGGGGGTGTGCATAGTGTGAGGTCAAGGGGAGTGCAGAGGTCAGATTACGGCACAGAGAGTGAGGTCCCTCTTGCAAACAGAAGGCGGGATGTAACAAGGAAGTTCATGTTGAGCCTCGCCTAATGCATTTGCTTCATTTCAGGAACTAGGAAGCAGTCTTCCAAAAGGCCAACAGCCAGACCCCCACCCAAATGCTATACAAGTACTCAGCCAAACAAATCTTCCCATCTGGGTTCCTCCTCCATCACTCACCCTTTAGACGCCTCCCCCTCCCCCTTCTCCGTGTACAGTTAATGAATTCTGGGTTATCCTCTTGCCACACACTCAAACAAACACTTGTCATCAGCTGTGGTGAGTTCACTTGTTGCAGTAAATTATAATGCTTGTTTCCAGCACTAGTTGCACCTCAGTGGTTGTCAGCACTTTGTCCCTTTTGCTTTGTTGTGATGCACAGTGATAAAGAATGATTAAGGGAAGATATATACCTTAAAATGAGAAGAGGAGGGATTCAAGGACATGGCTTCTCTTAAGTGTCCTTTACTTGCATAAACTCCGAATATGTTGGGCATTGTTATGTTGTCCTGGTTTCTGTTCCTGTGGCAGGGAATGACCCAGAAGTCTTGTGTGGCTGAGTAAGCCACTCCTTGTTATATCTTCGTGAAGGCTGTCACATTGAAACATCATCAGCCCTTAACTTTCTGTTGCCATCAGCACCTTATGAGTAAAATCAAAAATGTTGCACTTTTATTTGTTGTTAGAGTTTAGGAGCTCTTGTTCTGTAACATGCGCTGCAACAAAGAGGAAAAGGAACTCTGCTTTCATAGAATTGAATCTTTAGAGACCTGATCTCAAATCTCCTCCACTATTTCTCACCTATGGGTGCTTCTTACTGTAGGGATTGGTTGGGAAGAATTTACTGCAATATTAGACGGGGTGAAAGTGGACGAGTTCTGTTTACAGGGCTTTTGTAAACTAACCTCTCCAATCCTTTTTAGAAGTGCTCTTTGGGGTTGTGGTGGTGGGTTTTGGGACCAGGCAACAGTGTGACTGTGCTTGTGCGTTCAGGGCAGACAGAAGGCTGTTTACCTCCAGCATCGTACCAGCACACACCCAATGATGGCGAACGATGTGTGTGTCAGTGTTCAAAAGTTGTAATGGGGTGGGGGAAGACAGGGGAGGAGGGAGGTTGGGAAGAGTAGCTGCAGATGTAAAGATTCACATTAAGTCATTAACACCAACAGCATCGTTCTCTTCTCTAACCTCAGCTGGGAGTCTGTTATTCATCGTTGTTTGTGTTGTTATTGTTGACATTTTTTAAAAGGTGGTTTATCTGTGTTAGAATTTGGCGGTTTTATGAATCGATGTGGTAATATTTTTTTTGTTTCTGTTTAAGGTTTTTTGTATATTTTGCACAAGAGGAAAGGAACCAAATGTTACAAATACGATCCCAATTAGTTGATTATGGTCTTAACAAGGGAAATGCAATATACTTGTATGTAAGTGAGAAAAGTTGTCCTTGCGTGTGACGTTGTGTATCAACCAACTAAAGCAAGTAAAGGCGTCCTTCTTGACTATTCTAACCCATGCAAACTCACAATATGTTTGTTTAGATATCATAGATTATATTCACATTTATATTTTTACATTGGATTTTAGTCATGCAATATAGTTGTATTTAAAAAAAGGAGCCACCCTAAGGAATGAATGATGGTGCTGTGGTAAATGAAGAATGATACTGCTTGAATTTATACAATGCTTACTATAGATGTTTTAAAAAAAACGTTATAAAAAAATTGCATGTCACAGGACTAAGTTTCCTTTCTCCTCTCTAGTCTGTGTTGGCTGTTCAGGTTCTCTATGTGTCCCTACACTTTAACCAGATTTGTGAGTGTAAAATAGTCCCTACCATGCTTTAAATAACTGTTTTTCATTGTATACACTGTGCAAGATGTGTGCCTTTATACTCCAAAATTATTTAATTTTATATTTTGTAATCTTTTTTTAAAACAAAGGTAAAAGGTTATTTTAATAATAGGGTGTTTACTTTGACATGCTTTATTTTCAACCCCCTGCTCAACCAACACCTCTGTATTTAGATTTGTTCATATTTTTCGGTCAGTTAAACAAAACCGTTCTAAGGATTGTGTTTTAACCGGCAAAAAATAGAAAAGTGAATTGCTGTCTTAAATTTGAACATGGTGGATCAGTTTCGATTCTGTATATTCAAATCCATCATTCTGGTTATTCAGTGTGTGCAGGCGTCCCTCTCCTCCTCCTCCCCCTCCTCCTCCTCCTCAGAGTGAGGTGCCGTCTGCTGATATTAATCCCTTGTTCGTCCATGCTGGTCCTGCCTTTATAAAGAACGTGCGTGTGTGGAAGTGCATTGTGGAATGTGTGCGTGTCGTGATTGTGTTTTGACGTGATCGTCCTCGCTAACTGACTGCTTCCCCCACCTCAGGAGTCCGTCAGCATCTTCATCACATTTACCCTTTAACCACAGATGCAGTCACATTTCAGGAATGTGATTATTATTTTTTTTTAAGTGTTTGTCCAAATTTTCACTTAACTTCGATGTACAACTCCTACTCATTTCTGAAACAGGTTTAAGTTCACTTGCTTCCTTACCTCCATCTTTTTTGTGTAACCCAGATCACCTGCATGTTATCAGGGAGGTTATCAGCTGATAGTTCATCCTGAGTCAGTGGTTAGTTGATATTTCTGTGTTCTTTCACTATTAATGGGCTGTTTTGTTTCTATTGTAATGTAGCTCATACTGTACATAGGTTGTGTCATAAAGAAAACGGAATGAGGGAACACAATCATCTTCTAGTCTGCTTTGCTCTGTTTGGCCCTGGAGGCAATAAGAGAGACAAGCAAATAGAAAACAGAGCAGTGCATGCTGGGAGAGTGAGTATTTTTCTGTTTTGTTTGGGGAATATTAACTCTGGGTCTCATGTAAGAAAGGCAATGATGATGCCAGACTTTTACAGATGCAAATTAAAGATGACAATAACACATGCGCCCTGCTGCTGTACCTTAAAATGAACAAGTCCTTGCTTTTGTGACTTCTCTCATGAATGAGCTCCTTCACCCATGAACTCCACCCACCAGTCAAACTGCAGCCACCGTTAACTTGCCAAAAGCATCTTTCAGCAGTCAGAACTACCCTACACGAGCTTAAAGAACATTGTGTATGATATAATGTGTGTGTTTGAACTGAATTTGTTTGTTTGTTTGTTTGTTGTTTGTTTGTTATTTTAATGTGTATTGGGCGATGGAGCGAGACATGCATCGCTGATATGTGAACATGTCCAGAGTTCTGGAAAAAAAACAGCCCTGTGTTCATGTGGTTTATCAAGTGTTAAGGGAAATTTTGATTACAAATACAAATGCCCGGAGGCCAGGCGAGATCTGCAGAGCTGGAAAAAATTCCTTTTGGCCTTTTAGATTCAAAATCAACAAATCTTTGTGGAGAAAAAAAATAATTTTGAAAGTAACTGAATCCTCTGAATTTGCATGTGGAAGTCAAGTCAACACACACCAGGCCAGGAAACATCTCCTGCTGCAATTGAGCTTTGGTCTCACAACAGTCCCGAGTACTTTTAGACTACATCTAAAAGACTTGAGCATTACTGTGTGTGTGTGTGTGTGTGTGTGTGTGTGTATTGCTGTCTGACAGTGGTTGGTGAGAGTTCCCTTTCAGTGGCAGAGAGGCCAAAATGTTGATGTTGTTCTTCACATTTAATGATAATAATAATACACTCCATTCCATAAGCGTTCACTCAACCAATTAAAGCACTTGTTCTGCTTAACTCAACGTCTACCTCTGATGTTTTTTTTTCTTTGTTGTTTGCAATTCCATGCCCCATATTTATTCCTTCATTTTTAAATATGTTAGTTTTACTGATGCTCTATATTTAAACTGATATATTTCACCAGACTCAAATGGCTTCCCCGTGACTCTCAAATGAACGGTTAAAAAAAGGAGCTTTGCGGGCTTTAATTGTCCCAGTTTGTGTAGTGTTATTTTTGAAAGAAGAAAACTAGCGGCATCGTTTGTACTGTTATTTTTTTGTGATTGTTAGCCTCGTGCATCAGTCTCATCGCCAGTTAAATAGCCTGTCGTAGCCTCTGATACATTCAAATACATTTGAGGTAGCCTAATAATTTAATTAAATGTGGAGAAAACTAGATGCACAAAAATACGATAACGAAAAACGTACAGGTGTTGGAAAAAAAAATGTTGGATCATCATAATGATAAACCAAACTGCAGCAGAGGGAGTCGCGCTTTGGAAAACACAAATGTGCCGATGGACCAAAGGAAATATTTACATGTTGTTCCTAGTTGGATATAAAAATCGCTAAAATCGTTGCATTTTGCATCATTTACACACCTGAATTTAGCACCAAAAAAATTAATGTAGTGATAGGCTATACTTTAAACAGCCTGATGCATAATCTAGTGTAGTCTGACTGTAGAAGTGAACATATCGGGAGCAGTAAAAGTTTACCCAAACACACAAATGCTAAAATATGAAGGACAATCTATGTATGTAAAACGTTCAACGTCAAAATATTGTCACTCCGTCCCGCGTTTTTGTTTTTGAAGAGGCTGAATACCAAATAGCCCTTCTACACAAAATATCAAATGTCACAAATAAAAATTGGCTATGATACCAGAGATGAAAGCCTTTTCTTTCAGAGCACATCTTTGCTTTCTTTGCTTATTTCGAACAAAAGGTTTATCGCAACAATTGTGAGCAGAAAACGCACCTTAATGCTTTCATGAGTTTTTAATTATTCACATTTAAATTCAAATTTGGTTCAACTATGAGCTCCAATTTTTTGAAGCCCTATATTTTTTTTTTCTCAAAATACCCCGGCTTGCAAGTTAACATTAGTGACGTTTATCCTTAATATGCCATACATTTTGGTCCTAATGATTAACATATCACCGCGAGAGATGTCTGAACTAAATAAATAAATAACCTAAACCTCAGATCAACTGACCTGTATATAATGAATGCTGTAATTTCTTAATATTTTGTATTCAACGACAGGTTTACACACTCTCATTCAACACCAACAAATTAGAATACAGAGTAAGCTCTTGTTCTATAGGAGAGGTCCGCCGTTACACAAAAGGCAGTCTATTGTTTTGCAACAGGCTAAATTGCACAATTGGTTAAATGCCAAGGCTGGGCTATCCTACACGATATACTAAGGGAAAATGCGGAGGTGTTTTCGATCCTGTTTTGCTTTGTTTATACGTTAAATATGAAATATACTCTTTTTATTATTGTGCCTGAATAAACGCGGCTATTGTTGGCTGTTTGTTTCTACGGTCTGTATTTATTAATTCATAGTGGCAGAGGAAATCAAAGCCTGGTTAGGCTCGCTAGAAGGAAAACATTTACATTGCAGACCTGAGTCTTGTAGCTGTATGGATATAAAATCAGATTTTTGAAGTGGAGGAGGGGTGGTGGCAGCTGCAGCCGTAACATGTTCAGATCTCCGCTGCAGTAAGAGGCGGAGGCTCATTTGCACCGTCAGTAGGCTACAATGTGGAGAACAAGCAGAGACAACCCAGCAGACAATAAACAAAGAGCGGCTCGCCATGTGCGCTGCAGCTGCTGCACACACACACGCACACAATCACGCACACACAGCTGAGCTGCAGTGAGGAGTCACGGCCGCCAGGAGGCAGTGTGACCCCTGCAAACCACCACAGACACGGAGAAAGATTCATTATCCCAGATACACTGCCTACCGTATCTTATGTGTTTGTATTGCAGAATGAAGATGTGTGTGAGCTACATATCTGTGAGGGAAGCTGCTCTGAAACAATGAGACTCGGGTTCAAATCCATGTGTCAGCGAGCATCCAGCCTGCTGAAGTGTCACACTAATTCCCTGCCACCTCCAGGGTTGCTGAACCTGACCTTTGACCTCTCTATAGTGGGCATAAGAGAATATAAGTTTCCATGAAATGTCCCACTGGTGGTGAATGTGTTATCAAAGCGGGCAGATGTTGTTCCTCGCCTCAGAAATGTGGAATATTATTTAAAGCTTGTCCTTTATTTTATCTTTAAGGTCTCTTACACAACATATAGTGATAATATTGGCATATGTTGTCTGTATCTGTCCTAATACAGGCTGCAGCTGCAGGTACTACCAACATGCATTTAAAGGTGGAAAAAAAAGCACAAACACAATATAAAAGATGGAAAACTGCTTTTTGAAAAAAAAACTGCTTGAATTTACTGTATACGCACAGGTACATCTTCATGTTAATGTTTCAACAGGACGTGTAGTTTGAACTGATGTCAGGCTGGCTGGTAGTTCTCTAACTGCTCCAGCAAGACCTCTGAGTAGCCAGGGGAGTAGTACCTGAAACAACACACACACGGAAAACATACTGTGTTTTATACTGAAGGATATTTTGATCTTTTTAACATTATTATACAGATAGTGCTGAATTCTGCTTTTTAAATTTGTTTAAGAAGTTTCACATAAAGCATTTTGTCACTCTGAAAAAATGCAAAAAGAAATTAATATTATGATGTAGGGAATGAAATCAGCACCTGCCACATGCCAAATACAGGGTAAATGTTGGCTGTGGCATGTAAACATTTCAGGTCACCTGCCACCATGGCAGATTCTGTTTTTTCTTATAACAATAAATATTACTTTTAAAAGGCAATTCTTAAATTAAGAATAATCAGGGATTAAGATTATATCCCATATTTCTACTGTCAATTACCACTGACTCTGTTTACAATTCTGCATAGATTTCAGAAGTGGCAGACAAAAAAATGGAGTGGCTGGTAGAAATATTCTGTAACCTGCCACAGTGGTGAGGAAAAAACGTGATATCAGACCCTGGTTATAGGACAGGTTTTAGCTGACAGTGATAGGAAAGATGGAGCAGAGTAAGAAAATAGTACTAAAAACGTGCTGCTGAGTTGGCTCCCAGCTCTGAAATTACTGCTGTCTATATGGTCATGTGATCTGATCAGTCACTCCTAGATTACTGTTTACAGCTCTCAGAGGTGTGTGTGTATTAGCATGCACGTGTGCATGCACTGGGGAGAGAAACACACCTGACTATCTCTTCAGGGAAACAGCTGTTGATAGCGTTGATGTGCTCCTGCAGAGGGGAGCCGGGCTCAGCATCGATCTCTTGCACTTTCTTCAGCCCCCCGGTGGTCACAAACAGACGGCGAGCCTTACTGTCATGAGGCAGCACCTTTGAGGGGAAGGACGACAGAGTAACATAACACAGATATAAAATCTAAGATCTGAATCACCAAAACTTGAAAAACAGACATTAATTTAGATTATAAATAAATATAAATAAAGCGGAGTACTGATTCAGGTTGCAACGCTGGTCGTAGACTCACTCACTCACCTTGCTGAACTGGCACACTACATGTTTGAGGATGTTGCTTGGAGCATCGTAGAGGAGGGGCTCCAGAGCTGGCAGGTAGGTGCACTTCTGCAGGATGCTCTTCAGAGCCTTCTTACTCTGAAAAGAACAAGAGGGGTAAAATATACTGCAAATATAATCATATAAACCTTTTCCCTTTCTCTCAGCAAGTGAACATTATCCTGACCTTTGACACCAGCTGACCTGTGACTCATAATCTCTCCATGTATGGCTTAAAAAAAGAGTTTAATGTCCGCTAAGAATACACGAAAGGCTCATTTCCATTGCAAATACCAGTCATTTGTGCCTCACTGTAAGTGTAAGCTGATAAAATATTACCAAGCCAGTATAACATTTTAATTGAACTACTGATAGTGGTTATTAGCCAAAAATAAAAACTAGAAATCCAAAATGTTTCTGCTTTTGAAAATAAAAGATGAGCAAACAGCGTCTTAGCACTCAGGCCTCATTACACAGTCTCAGCAGAGCAGAGCTGCAGCTCTTACTTTGGCCTGCAGGTCCTCTGAGCTGCTGGCGTCCATGTACAGTTCCAGCAGTTTGGGCAGCAGGTTAGCTGTGCCCACTGCCTTGGCATGCTCAGGGGTGTGGTGACCTATCTGGCCAATGGACCAGGCTGTGGCCGCCTTGATGTGATGTTCAGGCTCCTCGGACAGACACAGGGCCAGCTGTGGCACCCCCTGCAGGACAGGAGGACACACAGCACAGCAGGACTGGTTGAGTTAATATGACCTACATACTGGACCTGAGGGATAAGTCTCTGGTTTGAGTGGTGGGTTTAACTGTCACGTGACTTGTTGAGGGGAATCAGACCGGAGGTTAACAACCACACACACCTTGGAGAGAATGATAGCCATGGCAAGGTTCTCAGTGTGAGCTGCCACATATCCCAGCATCATGATCCCTGGCAACCGCAGGTTTCCACGGCAATAGCCCAGATAGTCGATCACTGCTGCCATGGCACCACAATTCACAATAACCTGGGACAGCTGGAAACACACACACACACAGAAACAGAGACACATGACTTTGTGTGTGGCCATGCATATTTGTGCCTGTAAGTGCGAGTGTGCGCAGTACCTCTGGTGTGTGTTTCACCACCTCCCTCATCAGGGTGGTGACGTTCTTCCTGACATACTCATCTGGATCTCTGAGGCAGGCCACAGCTGCAGGGAAGACCTCAGCCTCTATCACCATCTCTGCCAGGCTGACCGAGTGCTTACTGATCTGACTGAGGGCTGAGAACACCTGCCTCTGGATGGAGACAAAAACATGTCTGAATTATTACCAGAGTTCATTCACTTTTTTTGTAAATTAAATTACAGCTTTGTGTTGTACATTTATAAAGGTGAAATGTTACTGTTCTTTATGAAATATCTGGTACACTTGAATGGTACATTCATTAAATCTAATTCAATTTACTTTCTATGTAATTGTTTATAAAGTTACAAAATCTACCTGCAGTCGAAGTTAATATTTAACATTTAGACTGGTTGCCAAAAAAAATTCTTTAAATTTCAATTTTTTTTTTTTCAAGGACAGGTACCACATTTTCAGGTTTTCCAAGACCAATAGAAACCTGACTTCTGCCTGATTGTGTTGCTTGAAGAATCTGCAAAATGTTGAGACCATTTTGTTACTCTATTCCACCGTCTTCGCAGGTTTTATAACACTTATAATCCAAAATGTTGCATTTCTACAATGGTAATTTGTAACCCAAAGTATCCCAAAATACAAAAGAATATTTTTAAATGAAAGTATTTGATGAAGAATGTTTCTTATTCATGACCAGGAATATTTTCAACTCTGTATTCTCAATAAAATTATGTAAAAAAAAAAATCACTTCAATTATTTTATAATTAATTCACAAATCACAATGTATCACATTCAGACAGGGCAAGTGGTTTGTTAAAAAGGTGAATGACAGGGAAAGAGAACAAATAGATGGAGAAAAGAACAATAACAGCCCGATAGAAACCATAAAGAAAAATATACATATATTTAGACTTTATCTTTTTGAGTAATTAAAAAAAGAAATATTTTCACAAATCTGCTCTTAAGAGCCCTGTTATAATCATCCATTGATATTATGTGATAATATAACAGTAACCTAATTTGACTTTGACTTTGCATGTCATTTGTAAAGTAAAAGCATTAAAGGAAAGCATGTGTATTGTTATTGTCTTCAGCTTCAATAATCAGAACAATAGAGGGCACTTAGGTTACATTAATATTCAGCATGTGTGTCTCAGGTATTGATTGTTTTTACCTTATTTGGCAGGCATTGTTACAAGGCTTGTAAACATTTCACAAGAAAAAATATCAGTTACTGTAATTTAATTTAAAATGAACCAGTGAGGTGTTATTTAACAACGTGTTTCTTTCATTCATGCCATCATACTGAGTTAAACCCGCAGGCTGTCCTTTCAGCTGGCCTACCTTGAGTTTGGCGTCTGGGTTGAGGATCATCTGTGCCAGGTGTGCGATGGCACCGTTGTCCACCACAGTCTGGGCCAGCTCGGGTGTGTGTTTGGAGATGTCGCTGAGGGTGGAAGCTGCGATGCGTTTGAGGGCCATCTCAGGCTCCAGAAGACACAACACCAGCAGGGGGACAGCACCCGCATCCACAACCGACTGGGACAATACTGCATAGTAACGGAAGGAAGTAAGCAACGGAAAAGAATGATATTCAGAATGTTTTACCGTGGGCTAAAATGTTTCTTCAAGCCAAGAAAGTGAGAAAAAGGCAGAGGGAAATCATAGAAATCAGAGCGTGTACATGCGTTGTGTCGCGCGATGTAGCCCAGAGCCCAGGCGGCGGCCTCCTTCACCCCGGGGTCAAACTCCTCCAGGCAGAGAACCAGGGCATCAACTCCCCCGCAGGCCACCACAGCCTGGGACAGCTCGGGGGAGTGTTTGGCGACTGCACGCAGCACAAACGCAGCTGCCTTCTTATAGAACCTCTGCATACAAACACACACAGATACACACATCAGTTGTCCTGGCCCAAACTGAGGACTAAACCGGCATTATCCTTTTATTGGGACTGAGATACTGGCCAGTTATATTGTTCCATGGTTTGATGACAAACCATTTATATCTTTTTGAAAATAGTTTGCTTTTAACTAATTAATTATTTAAACATCTTATGTATCCTAGAGTTTTCCCTTTACTGTTTAACCCTTGTGTTTTGTTGACATTGGCTTTAATTGTTCATTGTTTGGGGTCCCACAGAACCTAATCATGTGTGTGTGTGTAAAAATAAGAAAAATAATTGCAAAATAAACCAATTTCTTTCCTTCAAATATTTCTTTCTTTTCTTCTGACCCAATAAACCTGGTAAACAGTAAAAGTGTTGAAGTCATAACACTGGGCTTTCACATTTGAGAAAGCTAAATGACCATAAAGCATCATTATTACACCAAATAAGGAAATATCTTTATATGCTTTAAGGGTTACTCTAGAGTTTCCCTAGAAATAAAATATATATTCATTTTGCCAAAATGTATGTCATAACTTCTGTAACTTGTGTTTGGGGTCAATTAGACTGCAGAGAAGTCTAACTCCCAAAATCATGGTTAGAAGCAAGTTCTGATAATGATAAAGTCATGAGGTACAAACAATGTTAAGTAGGTTTTTTTTGAGCTGTTAAAAAGCACCCGGATCCCAGATAGACCATTTGTGTGGCAGGTCACCCCACATTGTGATTTTTTCTATAGGTTTCAATGGGGATTTTTCACCCTTAGCACAATATAATTCTGCAGCAAACACTGAATTCTTGTCATATTTGACATAAAATGTTTAAAACTGTAAACCAAAAAGTGTCAGATTTTAAGTTTATTATATGAGACTGCAAAGTCCCATTAATAACAAGAACTAAATCTTGTCTCCCTCCATTCTGAGCCTCGGAGTGGGCTGAGAGGGAGAAAGAGAGAGAAAACAAAGGCCTGGTTGCTCTCCTGGTAAAGGGCTCTTAGGTTTTGAAGTAGCCCCCAGGCGAACTGCCAAGTTAGCCCAAAACATACTCTCACATTCAGGGGGCTGACCCAGAGGTCCTGCAGGGTGACAGCCTCTGTCTCTTTCCTCTCACACACACAGCAGCCTCTAGAGGGCAGAGACTGAGTACTGGACAACCTGTCTGTAGTAAACCAGCACTTCTATGGCCAAAGGACGAGATACTGACATTCTGCGAGGCCAGAGAGTGGACCAGCTGGGGCAGGATGTCTTCCTTCACCACGGCCTCGGCTAGGTCATCACTGTGGTCTGCCAGGCGGCCCAGAGCCAAAGCTGCCGTCTGCTGGATGCTGGGGACCACATCCAGCATCAGGGGACGCAGCATGGACATCACACCTGCAGCAGAGGAGAGGAATAAACACTGGAACTAGCAGCTAAAGCTAACAGAGTCTTATATCTTATATCTTGGTTCTTACCAGCATTTTGAAGGATGTCTATGTTTTGTGGCCTGGTTGCCAGATCAGCAACAGTTTGCACAAACTGCATCCTTGATTTCTGGTACTGCTCAAAAACTGCAAAGCACAAAACAGACAGACAGACAGACAGTTTGACTTTTAGCTGAATCTTCCTTTTATGAATCAAAACAGCTCGTGAGTCTCACCTTGAATGATCTGTCGTTGACTCATTGTTACCCTGATGGAAAAGGCCTCTTCTTAAAGATTTATTGTCACACGTTCGTGCGGTTTATCTCCCCAGAAAACAAGCTGAGTTTATCACAGGATTCAGTTTAGCGTTTCTCCTGGCCGTCTCCAGGTTTGGGTTAGAGGTAGTCTTGTTGTTAAGTGTTGCCGTGGCAACAGACGGGAAGCAGAACGTTCTGCTGCTCCTGCCGAAGATCGTCTACTGCAAAGATGAGCCACTCTCGGAATCCGCTCGCGCCTCGCAGGCGTTTTTGTTTCCCGGAAATATGTCGCGTGTGAGACCTCGCGACTGCTGCTTCTTCGCCTCTGTTCGCGCTGTCTTTATTTCCCGCTAAAAGACCAACCCCGCGGATATGTCGCACACTTTCACAACATCGTTATTCACCTCGATTCAAAGGAAAACAGAACCGTGAAGTCGAAGCGGTCATTGGCTGATAAAGTGAACATGCTGCCTGTATGAAGTGATTTTAGCCTGCACTGTGTGGCGCTGAATGTCTCAGAATGAAAGAGTCTTTTTTCTTTTTCTTTTTAACTTTTGCCTGCCTTCCCTGCTCAGGAAGGAGTGTGTCCTCACATGACCTGCCCGCTGGAGGAGTTCTTGTTATTTTCGCGAAGCACTTTGAAAACCCCGTTTTAAAAAAAGTGATGGACTAAATAAACCTTTTCATTAGGCTATTAGGCTATTATAAAACGGCATTGAAATGGGATCTCTTTCTCGGTTGGTATTGTATGGTAGCCTATTTGTTCTGCCACAGCAAACAAATAAGAAAAAAAGTAGCCTATAGTCTAGATAGGCTATAAGATATGCTAAAGAAATGATAACCATATGGGCAATTGAAATTTTAAAAAAAATGTAAAAGTATGGATAAAAACATGTCCAATCAGGCACACAGGCATAACACTGCATCATTTTGATTATATTAGGTTATGAGTGAAATATATGTGAATCGGCTCATTCCAAATATAAATATTTGGGATGAACCGATTCAGGTGGCTGAGCGCCAATTTATTTTATTTCAAAGCCTATTGCCTGATGTCCCTATTTTACAAAGTTTCTGTATCAGTAACAGCCAGGCGTATTTTAAAATGTATGTCATTTAAACGAAATATTAAACCCACTAACATGTTCAGCTTTGTAATCGGACTCTGGTTTTGCGCTTATTTTATTAGGTTGTGTGTGTTCGTTTGTCGTTGTCGGTTCCGTTTGAGGTCACTTTTTTTTTATCGGAGGGATAATTACCACATTAAACTAAATGAGCATTATAATCACTAAAGTAAGCCCCAAAGAACAATAATTCTGTGTATTAAATCCGAATAAGCAATAGGCTGTTTTCGTTTTATTACTTTATGGTTCCATGCTATGAGGTAATAAAGCTGTTCTGTGAGACATGGTTAATAAAAAAAACGAAATGTAAAATAAAATGTAAACACTAAGGCCTATCTGATAGCGTATTGTGCTTCATTCTTTCATGTGTTCACCGCAGTCTTCTTAAATCCTGCTGCCCGACTGATTTACTTTTCCAATAAAACCTGATATAACCTGGATAACTAGACTTGATTAATAAATCTTTATGAGCCGCCTGGATGAGTGCTTTAAACATCCCAACTATGTTCTGGATTTTTATATTTTTTTATAATTAATTCAATTTTGAAGAAAAAAAAAAGATTTTGAAATAAAAATGTATATAATGAAAATGTAGTTAATTTTGAAAATATAAATAATTTTAAAAATCGATATTTAGCATCCAATATAATCATAAAAGGTGACGGTTTCGCAAAGACAAATGCCAGTGTTACTTGAAAATGAAAATTACACAGAAATGTAATTATGGAATATGAAACAATAATCGTTGCCTCGTATGCAAAGTCTTCAGTTCATTTTCCATTAAATCTGCTGCATTTCAGTGCAAAAATTCAATCACTCATGTGATAAATCATCAATTGAAAAAACAAAGCAAAAAGCCTTCTATCTTAATTGGATGTATTCAGAAACATGATTTGATCACGGGCCAGATCTCCTCCTGACTGCTCGGAGCTGGCGTCCTTAACTGAGTTATCTGCATCACTGCTGACTCACACAGGCATCTGACGCTCCGCACCGGCTGCCCACGTGGATTATTCCTTTATTTGGCTTTGTTAATGCAAAGCACCAGACTGACAGATGATCCTCCGTCCCAAAAAAAAAACCGAACTGACTTCTTCCATAAGTGTAAAATGTTTTATTTAGATGTTTTATACTGTGCAACAGTAACAATACAATAAGTTGTCCATACAATCGAGCGATACAAATACGGAAAACACGGGAGACATCAAAACATCTGTCATTGAGCATGAAATGGAGCTGAACAGGAGCCCAAGTCATTCCCTCGGAACAAAGGGGAATAAGAGAATAACATCATCGCTGATTAAATATGCATTTTGTTTCTATTTACACGTGGATTCTCTAAAACTGCTTATAACATGTTAAAGAGCATAAGCAATCCGATTCCACTGCAGCTACAAGAAACAGTTTTTCCAGTAAAAGGCAATTTAAAGTTGATTTTTCCTCCATAGGCATTTTTTTCCCCGTGAAGCCAGCAGCGCTACACACACTTATTTTCCTTTCGTTGGAGCAAACTCCATGCCTGCGACACTTCCATAAACCCGCCAAAATGAGACCCGTGGGGCAAACACGCAGAATCCTCTTCCATTAAAGAAAAACAAGTGTTATCATGAGCATGCATGTTTTAAACTGACAGTTTCAAAATATCCCAACACACATGAAATAATCATGATAAACACGTTTCATTTGAAAAGAAAATATAAAAGTCTATCTTCAGTCACTTCTGTAAAATAAAGATGTAGCTTTAAAAAAGGATAAATGCTTGTCCTTCTCCTTTCCAACTTTCTTTTTTTGTCAACATCAAAATCCGCTTTCATATTTAAAAAAATCCCACGCGCCACCCGACCCATTCCTTTTATTTTGAAATGTCTCTGGTTCCACTACGTTTAAACTTACATGATGCCATAATATTTATAACAACAAATGGAGAGAGAAAGAGATAACATTGTCTACACAATGGAACTACGTTGGCATGAAAACAGTATTAGCTGAGCGGGTGTCTGGCGTTGGCTGGTCCGGTTCGGTCCGGAGCCCCGCGTCATCCGGAGGAGGTCGACGAGCCGTTCAGATTCAGAGAAACCTTCCGCGGTTTGCTGCCGCCGCTGCTGCCGCTGCCGAACTGAGTGAAGGGCCGGCTGGGGGTCGGAGGGACGGCGGCCGGGGTCCCGTTGACGTTATTGGGGCCGTGCGGAAGCTGCGGGTGCGGGGACTGCGCAGGCGTGCCGGGGCTCGGCAGCGACGAGGACGTGGACGGAGCCCCGGCGGGACTCCCGGCTTTGTCGCTGGCAGAATCGCTCTCGGGACCGGATCTGCTCGCGCTGTTCTGGCCTTCCTGCTGCGCGTGGCTCACCTTCATCTTCTTACAGTTGGGTCGGACTCTGTACTTCAGCGGCAAAGGGCCGTTCTGTGGAGGAGGGGGGAATAAAGAGGTGATAAAATATTATAACAGTTGAAATTATAACCAAGTGCATAAAATTAATAACCTAAAAATAAAACAGTGTAACATACATATTCTTCACACTATGTTTAAAGTTGTTTTGAACCAGAATACAACATCAACTCCAAAATGCATAGGAAACATATTTGTTTCTTTGCACCATGCAGCACCTGCATCCATGATCAAATAAAAGTTTTAATTCAAATTAAAATAGCATGTAACCAAACACTTTTAAACGTCCAAAATCTATTCTGTAGGACAGACGAAGCACCATTTTCTTAGAAACAAGAATCAAACAGTTTTCAGGTCAGTTGTATTTTTCCACTCCTCAGGGAATAACCCCCATGTGGACCTATACAAGCTAAGTTTAAAATTTGGAAATGTATATAAAATTGTCTGAGCTAGACTCTCCCCCATCCCTTTAGTCTGTATTTTATGTTTAAAACATTTAAATAAAATAAAGAAATATTTTTAAATTGACCACATTAGTGTCTGCACTAGTTACAACAAAGGGGTGGAAACCCTGGGTTTTTTTCTGTGCAGTGTAAAACCTTACCTATATTTGGTGCAAATAAAATCAAAATGTATGATCTTTAATCATATCAATTTATTAATTGGTAAAATAAAATCTAAATACACTCAGTTCAAGATCAACATTGTTGTTGTTGTAATTAAACACTGCATTTTTTTAAAACTATAAATCACAAGGTGTTTAAATGTACACTCCAGCTGATGAGAGGACATGATAATAAAGTTTATTTGATGTAGATGACTTAAAATGATCCATACCTTTATATATTATATACATAAACTGGCAAAGAAAGAACATTTATCATTAACGGCTGTTATAGTTACGCAACATAAATGAGGATAAACCAACATAATCAAGTGTATTTTGTCCAAAAAGATCTCTCTTACTCTTCTCCAAGTGTAGATATATGCTATATCCATTAACGTGTAGTAATCTTTCAGGGGTTCGTCTTCATACATGACTTCAACCTAGAGAAAAAAAGAGTCAATTTTAATTTTAATAGAATAAAACAGTAAATATATCTGCATTTAAGTAAGAGTTTGAAATAAGAATCATGACATCACAATTATCTTGGACCAACAGGTTTATATTAGAGTTGTTTAAATTTTCAGTTTATATTTGTCAAAAGTGAAATAAATGAATAATCAGTAATAATCAATGCAGACCTGGTAGGTGCTTGGGATGTCCATTTTGCTGCGCAGAAACTTCCTCAGGTGCATGACTGTCATGGCTGCTGGACACTGCAGGTACCTCTTGTTTGCCACCTGCAGAGAAGTATTCCAAAATTATACATATTACAATATATTTGTATAAAAGTATACTGATATAGAGTGACTAAACATCTAAATTATTACACACTGGTCCACCTTAAAAGCAGGAACAGAATTTGCTTTACAAAAACCATGCAGCTGTTTCTCAAAAGAAAATAATGTTTGGTTTAAACAGATTTCACAACAGAGGTGGCAAATTTAATATTCATTAGTTGCTTCCTTAAAAAAGGAGTCTGCAGGTTGTTTTTTGCATTCTTATTTTGTTCCAAATGTTAACAAGAAGAACATAATGCTGGCAGAGAAGAGAAATGTGTCCAAAATCAACTTTCGATACCTGATCTTTAGACGGCTTGTCCTCCACTACAACTCCCAGTCTGCCCAGAATAAAAAAGAGAAAATATTATTAACTTTAAAGCGCTGTGACATTTATGTCTTTTATTTGCCAACACCATACCTACATGCAATAACATCATTTCAATCAATAACAAAACATATTTAAAAATAAATATATTTTTTGTGCACATCCAATGATCAACAGAATCAGTTGCTTGAGTGAAAAGTACGCTTTGTTGCTTTACCTATTATTGTTTTATCTTTTTTATCTCCCACAGATAATAGTTTCTTTCTTGAATATTTTACACTGACAGTACTTGTATCTTATTACTCATGTAAACAGCCCTTAAAATGTTTATATTCGTATTGCAAGGAAACCAAGAAGTCTGTCACTGCCTGAAACAAGTTGGTAAGTTGCAAAACATACATTTTTTCTTCATTAAGGCTGAAACAGTGGGGGACAATACATTAAATATTTATCAGTCGCTTCCTTAAAAATAAAGCCTGAGTTATATCCAAAAACATTTATTGGAAAAAAGCCAATTTCTTAACCTGAAGAAAATGTGCGTTCAGGACCAAACTTAAGCCGAATATCAGTGGTTTTAAGAGGAGACTTGGCAGTGTTGTGCCCTGGATATTTACTGGAAAACTAAACTTGGAGGATAAAAGGACGTTGTCCTTTCTGATGCAGGAGAGCAGAGTTATTGACAGGTCCAGGAACACTTTAACACACAGGTTGGATCTGATGAATTATAATGCAGTGTGTTATCTGAGACAAGTCTTAGTCATATCTAAACAAAATCTGATGGAACACATGACGTTACCCAATATGCACGCTTCAGCCTTTTCTTAAGCACATTGTGACATTATAATCACCACATTTCTTGCCACTATAACTCAGTTAAATATTAAGTTAGATACTCTGTCAAGAACAACCGCTTCATAAAAAAATGTAGCATTAATAATCACACAACAACATCATTGGAACAAAACCAACCAAACAAAGCCTACCTGGTCTGATCAAAGAACTCAATAGAGAGGCTGATGATCTCATCATCTGTAATTATTCTCTTGTCCTCGTCTGCCACCTCTCCACGATCCTCATTTGATCCATTAGAAGCTATAGAAAAAACACACACACACACACACACAAATAAATACACAAAAAATCAAGTAACAAAAAAAAAAATCAAAAACACCTATAAAAAGGTGTAAACTGAGTCTTTCGTTTTATCCCAAACTTGAGGAAATGTGTTTTTCTCTTCACTGTGGTGACTTAAAAGGGAAATTAAATAACCAATCCATGCTTTCAAACTCACCATCTACGGGGTGCTCCGCATAAAAGTCTCTCCTCCTCTTCATTTCATCTGAGGACATTGAGGAAGACGAGCAATCACAAGTCTGTTCACTTGCAGTTGTCACAGAAATATAAATCTAGTTGGCACCAGTGCCCTGCTTTTCCTCTATGTGATTTCCAGCAATACATCATAAACCACAACAGGATAAACTACATCAGAATAGTGGTAGGGATGTAACAATTCACAAAATGAATAGTTTGATTCAACACACTTGGTAACATTACATTATGGATTATTTCAATACAGCAAAAACATTACAACAACATACTTCCATTTTATCGTCACATTCTAATATATGAGACCCGGCAATGAAACAAGTGGAGTTTTGTCTGACCTATTTTGAGAGCTTTGATCAACAGTATAACACAAGACAAAAGCAGCATTTTACAGAGCAACAAAAACAGCCAAATGTGACGTCAATAACAGCAGATATGATCTAAGGTCAGCAACCACAGCATCACATTTCTAACAGAATATGAACAAACAACATATTGAAAAACACTGAAAATCTAAACATGTTCATATAGAAATATATGTGTTACTTTTTTTTGGGGGGGGGGGGTGAATTGATTAGAATTGTATATACTCTCATTTCCTCACTTTTCATTGCCGGCTGACTATGGATGAAACTACCAATCAAAAGAAATCTATGGAGAATGCGTGCAGATGCAGAGTGAGAATGAAAGTAAGCACACGTTGTACACAGAGATGAGAATACATGTCTTACTTTTGAAGAGGCCGGGGACCAGCTTGTACACAATGTCCTGCAGAGTTTTGTCAGACCTTGAGAGAGGAAGAGAAACTTCAGTCAAGTCATTGAGACACTGGAATTCTCAACATTTGCAGTCAAAACTAGAAAAACAACTGATACCGCTGGTTGCATCGTTCCTTTTCAGTTAAGCTTGTGGAGAAGTAGACAGATGAAGTATGTTTTCTAGGCTTTGGCAAACACATTGCTAAATACTCTTTATGTATACAGCACATATGCAACACATAGACATTTATAACTGGTATTCAAGGCTGTGGAAAATCTCACATATATTATGCGAGTGGCCTGTAAGTGTTCCTTGTGTCTGAATATTTTAAACCAATTACTGGCTGATCCAGCTGCTCAGTGGGGAAACAAAGGGGGAAACCACAAAGGGCAAGAAACAGGAAACAAAGACTGTTCAAGCTATAGCTGCATAACATTACCAATAAATAAAAAAACTAAATCTTTATATATTAGAAAGAATATAAAAAGCATACTGAGGTGCATCAATTCAACCCATGGTGAGGCATAAAAGACAGTTTGTTTACTCCACAAAACTAGGCGTTCCTTTGCCTAAAAAAAGAAATAAAATCTGTATTTTATTATATCAAGATGCAGAATATGGTCGAGAATCCAATAATCACAGTTCTCACCTAATGTTGAGCAGAGGCTTGGTTTTATGCACTTGTACATCACAGATGGGACAGTATTTGCTGGTTTCCAGGTAGCGCACAATGCACATCTTGCAAACTGCACAGAAAAAGAAAAAAAAATACTGTTAATATCAGATGTCATCTGCAAAGGATATCCTGAATCTGAAGCTTAACTTGGTTTAAGGCTTTAACTTGCTGCAACACCCCCCCCCCTAAAATGAAAGAAGAGCCATTGTTTTTGTCAGTTTGCTCACATGAGTGAAGACATTCAATGATGGTCGTTGCATCTATGAAATATCCTCCGCACAGGACGCACATGAGGTGAGGGTTGAGCTCAGTAATCTTTATCCTGGTCGTCCGATGCATGTTGAGAGAAAGGAACAACAATCCTGCGTGGAGCAAAAAAAAAAGAAGTCAAAACAACGCATGCATGGCAGGCGAGGAGGCATCAGAGGGCTGCAGGTTTCTTTTACAACGCAGGTCACACCATTTGGAGAAGAAAAAAAAGGCTGCTGTTTGTTTGACTGCGTTAAAGCAACATCATCTTTTATGCTAATCCAATAATAACCAAAGGGGAAGGAGCTCGGTGGCAGATTGATAGGCAGCAGCAGCGCCACAGAGTCACCTGACCGAGGCGCAGCGAATGATCATAAATCAATCACTTCCACTGAGGGATCGATGGAGCTCCGCGCTCCTCTCCTTTCGCTTCATCTTAAATCAACAGTGTTTACCACATGGCAGCATCGGAGGAACAGTGCAGTGCAGGTCCGACCACAAACGAGCTTTAATCAGAAAGGTTTCTCAGCTCCAAAAAACAAAACAAAAAAAGTGCCACGATGGCACAGAAAAGATCCTCATTTGGAAATATTCTGCAAAATCGGAAGAGTTTGATAACCTGGTGTTTAATGTGGCATTTAAACTTAAATGGACTGAACTACAAAGCGTGATGTGTAGCCTGTAAGCTAACGATTATAAAACAAATCATCCTAGACTTATGTCGGCTACCCGTCAAGAAATTGGGCATCTGCGTCTCATAATGTATCTCTCATTAAAAATGGATAGATTTAGTTTGTGTCCGCTCCACTTTCTAACCAGACATTTAACCCAAATTGACAACTTTTGGTGGAAAATAATATTAGGTGCGGGGTCTGTGGCGCCCCGGGGTGAGTGTGGGTGAAAGGGGGATGATAGGAGACACCCATTCACTGCGTCAGGTGTGCCACACAGGCTATGGGGAAACCTGAGCGTTTCTATGGCAACTCCTTTTGCGTTTTAGCCCACATGGCTGCTCGCCAGTCACCAGAACAAGGCAGGATCTCGAACCAAAACAACAGCACGGCGAGCTGCCGGTGTGCAGAGCGGGAACAAGGAGGGACCGGAGGCTCCCAGTCCCTCCGCGCACACAGACAGCCGCTGGACTGCCAGGCTGCCGACAGACAGCACGGCTGCCATTTTGTAGAGAAAAAAAAAGCCCGTATCGGTTCAACGGGCTGCGGGGTTTCCTTCGAAAGGGGGCAAATAAAACCAGTAGGATATCCGACGCGTTTACAGGAGCTTCCCAAATCTTTATAAACCACAGGGAGGAGTATGCGTTTCCCACTCGGAGAAGAAGCTCAGTTTTATTGTGGTTCGCTTTGCGCCGTGTTTTTCATGGCGTGTGCGCGATAATCAGCACCGTGCAGCACCAACATGGCCAGACAGCAGCGACTGCGCTGAAGTTGAAGCGCACACTGGATCATTCTTATTTATTCTGCGCCATTATCAACTAAAGTAACACACAGCCCCTTTATTAAACGTCAACATTGCCTGCACTTGGTGCCAATGGGCATTTAACTTTACAAACCCGCGTCCGAACACAAACGGTGAAATAAGTCCTCCGATGCCAACGTATCGTCTTTTTTCCATTTTATCCAATATTTACGAGCCATGAGGCACATGTAGCCCATCTTTTGTCGGCGCGTATTAATAAAAGCTGGGCTCAGGGCGCCCGTTGCTGTCATTTGAAGAAACAAAAACACTCATTAAAAGTCTAAATGTAGCCTATAAACGGGACATGAGGAGGTGACCCTCTTTAAACACTGGATGACAGCCAGTCCGTCCAGCTCTGAACCCACACCGTTACTTCATGGAGCCACAGCCGGCACCATGCCCGAGTCCCGGGGCCGGTTTCAATGCTCCAACCGACCTCTCCTGGCCGTCTCCGAACGGACCACTGCAGGCAAGTTTGAACAGCGACTCCGTTCAAAGGATGCCTCAACACATGGATAATGATGGATAATGTACATATGAGCAGGGAGCCTGTTGCGCCATTAATCGATTGACCTGTGTTTGGACAACTGCTCTCCCTCTGTCCTGTGGGAGCTGCATGCGCACTTTATAAGACTCCAAGTCAATCACTCCAGAAATCCAAACGCAATTAAGTTCATTCAAAGTGGGAATGAATGTGGCTGCAGCACCAACCAGCAAAGGCTATAGTATAGACTAAATCAAGCCTGTTCAAGATCCCATTATGGATTCCGCTATGAATGCAGAAACATTGACTGTACACAGAAGATGCAGCCTATACATCACATAGATTCTTTTTACATGGACAGCCAGGTTTAATTATGGAGTCGGCGTTGACAACACACTATCAATTAATTCAGAACAGCTACTGAATCTTTAATTCTCTCAACAAAACAACAACATGAAGAGATTTCCCCCCCTCGGTTCTTGCAGTGACCCAAAGTCGCGCCAATCTCATTTATTCCCAAACGAGACCAGTTCCTCTTGTAAAGGTCCCCCTTACACGTAAATCAACAGCAGCTGGAAATAACCCAATTAAAATCGGCAATGGGAAAAACCAAGACCTCAAATTAACCGCTGTCAGTCAGTTCAGAGAAGCTTGAAATAAATAACCGGAGATTCCTAATTGACCACATGGCTGAAAACTTAGTCAAGGCAATACAAACAAGAAGGATTTTGAATTTTTTTGTGCTCATCACACACTGTAAACCTTCCAGTCTGTTACTATCACAGATCTATCCACAGACCTGTGAGGCTGTCAACCTGCAAACCTGAGTGAGGGAAAATACACTCATTTTAACCCGTTAAGCACACACAGGGTCCCCAACAGCATTCATGAGTAAATTATACATTTTTTATCCCCCAAGAGGCAGAAGCCCTGGCTCGTGTCTGTCTCCTGTATCGCCAGATTCAGAGCCACAGTGCGCCAGCATATATCCGTATGAAGGTGAAAATATGGAAATCCATAATGTGCTTAAATGTCAACAAACAAACAGTCTGTTCTGGCCATAGTCCATATGAAATACAGTGACATTACCGATGCTTTGGCTGCTTGCGAGACACAAGCAGCCTTTATATCCTGGCCGAGGTGTCGCCCACATTTTTTAAATTTCTCAAAAACCCAACCAGCTTTCTCAATTAAGATAATCATACACCAAGAGATAAACAGCCACAGTGCGTGATTAACGATGATCCAGTGTTTACCGAGCAGCCGTCATGAAACATTTATGCACAATTGAAATGGTTTGCCTCCCTGTCACGTTCATGGGAGCAATCCAAGTTAAGTTAATAAATCCAACATTTGTTCATATACACCCAAAAGCAACATCACACCCACTTCACAACACCCCGAACATCCCAACTCTATAAAATAAAGACGCTGTATGGAAATACGGGCGCAGAAGGACCGTTTGGAGCACTTGCTGCTGTTAACATCTCAGCCAACCCAGCCTGGTTCGCCTGAGATCTCCCGCTTTACATAAATCCAAACGACGTAAGGCAAACCCCAACCGTGATCAACTTATACAGACAGATTCCTGGATGCTGGATAATGCAACACTGGGTGTGCGTGGATCTTAATTCGCGTTTGTGCCCGAGCGGGGAACATGTTTTACAAAAAAAAAAAGTGGTGCGCAGACACACGGAGCTCCACGTCGGTGATCGCTGCAGCCACCGTTGAAAGCTCCACATCCACCGCTGGATCGCTACGTAGAAAAACACAAAAGCACCGACCCCAAACCTCACCTTCTGCCCCCGTTAGTTAGAGACGATATCGAATAAGACATACCTGGAGGCTCTGCTGGGAATCGGTGGGTCTTGAGGCGAATAGACAATGAAAGTTGGGAGGCGATCAGCAGAAAATGAATAGGAGCCGAGCCGCCATCTTGAAGCAGGCTGCAGACGCTGTCAGTGGCGGAGAGCGCACGGCGGACCGGAGCGCATTTCAGATGTGCGAATGAAACTCCTCTTTTCCTCGCCGCTTGCGCGCTGTGTGCGTATCCGCTCCGCGGCTTCGAGAGAGCCCAGTCGTCCGGCTTCGGCTCGGGAAGGCTCCCACTTCGGCACCGATAACTTTGCCTCCAAAATATCCGCTTCACCCCCAGTAAAATGCAGCAGTGTGTGTGTGCTCCGTGGAAACTGACACCGTCCCCAAAATGGCTTGTAGTTCGACCGCCCCGCTTTGGTCACGTGGTCTCGCTGCTTAAGGGTGCCTAGGAATTACTGTCGGTGTATGATGTTTCTCCTAATCTACTACGCATGATATAAAATAACACACAAAACACACACATGCACATTCTAACAGCCTTTTAACCATCAAATCTCACAAACAACTCAGCAGTTTGGGCTTATTTGAGCTGAAATGACACCAGACAGCTGCTTAAGGGCGCATAGAAAATTACTGTCGGTGTATTCTGGTCTTTCTAATGTATGACGCATGATTTAAAATAACCCATAATACACATTCATACAGTTTGATACACTTTTCACCACAATCCATGCACCTATCCTACTTTCGCTCAAATGGTACTGTGATCAGGGGCGTCTAGAAAGTAGGCTACTGATGATGTGCCCTCGTCTCTCTGATGTTAAAAATAACTGCAGCACACGCACTCACACGCCGTTTTGACCGTCAAAATGCCTCCTAGCACCCACTAGAACGTGCGTAAGGAGCACCAGGCAGCTACCTTATTGATCTCTGTTCAGCGTTGCTTTAAAAGACCCACGCACTTGGTAAAAAATACGTCCATGTGACAAATGGCTCTGGTGTCAAACCTTTGTCACTCTGACATCTGCAAAAAAAAAAAAAAAGCGCCGCAACTTCCACTTGATGAATTGGAGCCTTTATCCTTCAGCCAGCGCCGCAGAAAATGAAGGCATCTCGGATGTTTATGGAATCTGAGCCGCTGTGGTGCTTCAGCTGAGGAGCTTTGAACTTTCAGATGAGGTGAATGCAGAAAGCTTAAGAAAGCCTAAAAGGGGATCTAAATTCTTATAGAGCAATTTAGCCCCCAAAAAAGTAATGGATGTCTGTTAGTTGTCTTTTATAAATAGCTCCCATCAGCCCCAGTCCTCCAGAAAAAGCTGGGCTGAGCCTCTTGTTGCAACAAATGCTGCAGGAAACAAAATACACTGCTGTCATGCAACTATGGCAAAAATCCTATTCAGGCTGGTAAGGGTTGACAAAACACATGCCTAATAGTTACTTCACTGGCTAAACTAAATGTTTCCCATCTCTCTCTCTTTCTCTCTCTCTCTCTCTCTCTCTCACACACACACACACACACACACCACCTACAATATGACATCAACTGTATTTATTAAAAAGATTTTCCCAGGCACTAAATGGATATTTCTTACAAAGTAACACATCTGGATCAGTGTGAGCATACCGAGCCGTGAAATTATTCAAAGCACGAGGTGGATTTGATTTTTCGGTTTTATTCAAACACACAAGTTGGAATGATAATTGTGTCATATGCATAAACATGTCATGTCAATGTCAGGTACAAAAAGATGCTATAAAGAGATGAGCAATGCCGCTGGAAACACGCTGAACTTCAGTGCTTTGTGTTGCAGAAAAGGCGAGGAAACTAGACACCGACATCACATCTGACTGGCTTTCTCCACACTCTTGGCAGCGTCTTTGAGCTTTCCCACCAAATCCTGAAAACAAGCAACCATTGATCATTTTCAATAGGAAGAAAAACAACAAGTCCGGCGGACAATAACCTAAAATATCAAATAAGAAATAACATTTATACGCTAGGAATTTTACTCATTATAGCTAAATAAGAATCCAACAAAATTAGTGGGCTATGCGTTCAGAATTTCTGATTCAGTCTGACCTGACACTGAATTACATTATTCGACTTTATGTCCATATTGAATTCACCAAATATTTTTGCATCGTGAATCTGACTGCAGCCCGCATGATTTCCTCGCAAGGGAGCATCGCAGAATGCAGAACAGCTGAGGTCACACAGGAACCTTATCATCTTCTAAAGGCTTCAGTGATGATGCATAATGTCCATGAGACATTTCCTTTTATATTAGGTCAACTTAATGCATCATCATCAATACAATATATCGGCTTCTGTGGGGTCCATTTATTTTATATCTAAGGTTTGGCTGCATGAAAATCCTTTTCACGTGCAGAAAATCCACAAAAGCCCCTTTATTTATTACGTCAAACGCGCACATATAATAATACAATTTAACACGTGGTATTTGGAAGTTCCTGTTTGAAGAGGTAAAGTACCCTACAGCAACCAGTTCAATGAGTTGACCTTTTTCATGTTTGTTTGTTGATAGGGAGGCGGTCTGACTCTGGTACAAAAATGACAGCTGAAGAGCAGGTTGACGTCAGTTAAAAAGCAGTATAACAAGGAACAAACTCCCTCCTCTACCTGTAGCTGCTCCATTGTGCAGGTGAAGTTGATATCTTCCGAGGATCCTTCATTCTAACAAAAAGAACCAACACGATCAGTGTTTTACCCGCGCAGAAACACACCATACACATCCAGCAAAGTGGAGGCATAAAAATGTGTTTGAGTCTTACCTCAGTGTTCAGTGAAATCGAGTAGAAAGGCTCGTTGACCTTATCGACCTGCCCGTTCTGTCGAGGAAACAACATTTTAGTTTGACGCAGGTAATTGTGCAACAAAAAGGCAAAAATGTGCTCCAAAACGTGTCTTGTGTAGCCTACCTTCATGTGGTATTGTAGACGCCATGACACGTCGTTAACCTGAGGTGGACACCTTCCTATGCTGGAAGAGGACGACAGAAAAGACAGTGTCACCAGTAATCTTGATTAAATAGAGATTATACAGAAAATAAGCAGCGACTCAGGAAAGTTTACTTTTATAAACCGATAATAATTTAACGATGCTGTTTCTGCATGCAATCAGGATCAAAGTCATGGAGAAAAAGCAGAAATGTGTTCTGGAAATGAAGCTCCATCTCATGAGAGCGTTTTAAACCGATTCTCTAAAGCCTTTCGGTGTTCAATAAACAGGCCATTTGAGGCTATAATCACATGCCCCAAAGTTTCATGTATCATAACATTTTTATGTGCGATTACAAGACTTTCCGTGTTTTATATGAATTGACAATTTGTTTGCAACTGTTTTAAATCAGTTTGCGGACAACGTGGCTCTTTCACAAATAGCGTTTGTTTATGGCGCGTCATAAAGCAGCATTTACATTGCAATTAATCACACTCCTTGACCTTTTCGTCCTGACACGCAGAAGACCCTCTCTGTCCCTCACTGGGCTGAAGCAACAAACGTGCCTGCTCTTCCCTCGATGTCGGACATCCAATTCTTTAAGACTGTGTCACAAACTATGTTGAACATGCGTTTTTTTCCCTCCACATCTGTTGTCATTAACAGTGATGTGGAGTCGGGTAAAAATTGGAAAAACCTTCAGTTTGTAGCCTAATCATCAATGAACCACCAATGAGCAAAATCGTTCTGTTATAATTCTGAAATAAAATTTAAAAATCTCACTCATGTTCCAGTTCCATCTGGGGGACATGAGCAGTCTGGGTAAAACCTTTCCACTAAAAAATAACCTCAACAAATCTCTTCACCCCTGTCAGCTCAGGCTTACCTTGCTAACAGACGTTCCAGTTCTTTTTTATGTTTCTGTAAAACAAAATGAGTAAAAAAAAACAAATCAATGAGTTATGGGCAAGTCAGCCACAGTTACAAGACTACATGGAGGGGAAAAAAACAGATTTAATAAATGCTACAGTGTTGGAGCTGTCACCTGATACGTGCTATAGAATATTTCTATTCTCTCTGCACTGAATGTGAGTTCTTCAAGGCAGGAGCTGTAAGAACAAAACAACACTTTCATTAGCAGCTCATTTCACAAAACTGCATTTACTTTACACAGTCAGCGTTTTATATTTGTGGACATGTTTACACTGGCACCCCCCCCCCCCCTCCCCTTTTCCAAAAAAAGAGATTACAGGGAAACAAATGTGTCAGTCATAGGGGTTGTAATCACATTTCCAATGCAGTTTTAGAAAGTGGAGAAACATAAAAGCAGGGTTTTTTTTAAGGGAGTAAAAAAGAAAAAGAGAAAACTTTCCTAGAAGCTTTAGCTGTATATTGCTGCTTGTTTGTTGGATGATCACATTTGCACACCTTGAATGTTTATCTTCTATATCCTGAACACCCAACTCTGATAATGATCATGAATACACCTTCCCTTCTCTAATTATCAACGCCCAAAGACAATGACAAAAAAAAACTAATTATTAAGGCAATACAGACAGAACACTGTGAGAAACTGCATTTTAACAATAAGCTACCACTGATCCATTCAGACCAATATGTCATAAGTAAATACACCCATTATTCTATTGATTTGCACTCATTTGCAGACATGTAACGCTTCACTGGTAGTTTCAAAAGTTGCTTAATAATGTTAAGCACTGTTTATCTGTCGGGACATTGCTCCTAGTAGGACATCCCATAGTTACACATCAACAACACAACAACAGCATGGCTAATTAACTAATTTCAACAACAACACTAGGACCTCCTGTGAATCACATTTTAAATGCAGGCTACGTGTAATATTTGGCTGTTTTACAGTTTCTTAGTTTTACAGGAAACAAGACAACATTTCACATATCTAATTAATTTAATTTATTGCTGCAATCTTGGACAGGTTCACGGTCTCTCGGGAGATGCAATCAGCAGGTGACATGCGGGTGTCCTTACATGTATATTACAGGTTAGAAGCATGCAAACAACATGAGTTAGAGCAACATATTTCCTGTCACGCTGTGTGATGTGAGCACAATTTCAATCATAGCCATAAACAGCCAACTATTTTTAGAAATTCACCACGAGCATGTGTAGAGGTAACAGCAGCACACACGTTACAGGAAACCTTCCTCTGTCGGATGTCGCCTACCTTATGGTCGACTTGTCTGCGCTTTGTTTGACCGCCTCCAGTATGAAGGTGGTCGCTGCAGTGTGACTCTGTTTGAGCAAGATCTGGTCGATCTGCTTCAGCTCGGGCTGATCTGCAACCACAAAAAAACACGTGTTGGTAGGATTGCCACTCGTGCAGTTGGAACATGCAGCCTTTATTATTCTCTATGGACAGGACAGACGCGTTTGATTGGTTTAAATGATGAAGGCTAGATTCGCGATCCATACTCGTGCTCTCCAGATTGACGTGCGGAATGGGAATCAATGATGATTTGCATGCGAATGGGTTCCTCAGCTGCATCAGCCAGGGGTCCTTTGTTTGTTTGGATGCGGAACATTTCACTTTCTAAATAATTCTGCTATTAAAAAGAGGCGGAATGCTGCAGAAGTTGGACAACACAAAACAAGCGATGCAGCCACGACAGAGTAGTAGCTGCAACTATTGCATGAGGTAGCATGCTGTCATTTTGCATCATTTATTTACTGCTTAAATCCAAAACCGATCAGAATTAGCAATACACAGAGCAATGCTGGTTTCAGAGCTGCTAAGAGCGATTTAAGCGAACAATCGGATGTGTATCCATCATCAGTTCTGACTAATGGTGATTCAAATAGTCTAACAAAGTCTTTCTAATGTGCTGAGTAGACTTGCTGCCAGTTTAAATGACAAAAGGCATCCCGAGTGGCCGTGTGACTGTGTGCTGAATGTAAAGCAGGCAGCAGAGGAGGCTAAGGTCTCTGTAGCCCAGATGATGGTCGGCTGTCTGCTGAACCACTTCGCCTCATTAAAGATCTTAATATAAACACGGGGGAACCGGTTTAGAGCGACTGGCAGCACGCAGCGGCGCCCTATTAGCCCGCAAACGTCGAGGCAGCTCCTCTACGCATCTACACTGAGAGAAACCGGAAGCAGCGGCCGAGACAAAAGCAGCGGCGGCGGCGGGGAGAGGCAGCCGCTCACCGAGGACTCCGGGGTCGGATTGAGAGGAGAGCAGACTCCGGAAAGACACGTCCACCAGCACCTGGAAGCGGCTCTGGTCGAAGGCGGACTGGTTGGCGAGAGACTGCAGCCCTCTCTGCACAGACTCAGACAACTCCATTTTGCAAAGGGTGACCCACGACGCCAGACCACGTGATGGATCAGCTGATGCAGCGTGTGGAGCAGCAGAGGGCTGAGCTGAGGAGCTTACACCCGGAGCTGGGGCTGGCAAATGTCGAGAAATCGACATTGGGGGGAGTCGTCAAGCAGGAGATGTTTGGGGACCACGATTTTTGGGGGGAACTGCTCGCATAGTGGTGGTTTTCTCACTGCGATTTCCCCCTTGTTGCCCTCCCCTATACGTGCACTTTGCACCAAGGAGGCTAAAGACAAACTTGTGCACTGGAGTTTGAAAAAATAAAAAATAAAATAAACAAACAAATAAAGCAGAAGGGGCATGTTCATGTTAAGATTCAGGATATTAGGAACTTAATAAACGAGAGTGCAATAGAGACACGTTTAGTATTCAGGTAAACTGAAACAAACATAGGCCTATTCTTCAAGCCAATATTATCATATGAAAAAGGATAATAATATTTTGTTTATGGGCTGTTGTGTATTATAAATACACAGGATGTAAACTGTGAGGGGCACTCTTTCACTGCACACCGAAGAGCTGCTGGAACCAGGAAATAGCCAATATCCCTCAATGGTTTCTTCCTCTAAATCACATCACATATAAGATGGAGTGAAACTTATACAAGGGATAGTTAGAATTGAGTTTTGTGTACCCACAGTATAGACAACAGTCCGCTTGTGCAAAGTGAAGGCAGCCACAGCATATTTACAGTTTAATTTCAGAAGCATTGTCTTTTGCTAATTATGGTTATACCACAGTACCTATTGAAACCCGTTATTACCCTGAGGAGTTGAAACCAGCACAAGCCTAATGTGCTTTATTGTTTTTTCCTTTTAAGGATCAACATAAACAGATGGAGATAAGGGATTTTTAAGACAGTTGAATTGATGCACAACATGTAAATATTTTGTTTTTTACAACCAATGTACATTTGACTTGTGTAAAGTGAAGGCAGCACAAGCTCTTTTAATCTCCGTAGCATCTCCTATGCAGTTTTGCTGCACTTATCATGGTTCACACTCACACTGCCTAACCCTAAGCTGTTACTCAGCCATCATGTTGATGTAATTCTCCGTTTTATTCATCTGCATATAACTTCCTCAGGCAGCCATGAGGTAGAGTGTTAGTGAGCAGAGTAGGTCACTTTTAAATTTCCATTATGTCAGCTAAAACATGTGTAATCAGTGTGTAATGCAGTCTAGACTTGGAGCCTCATGACAGCTAACTCTGCAGAGAAAGGAAATTCCCTTTTGCAATACCTGCATTATTAACTGTAGTGTTATGCTGTGTGCAGATGTGCTTTAGTGGTGCAAACTGCTCTTCACTGTGCTGCTACATTTCCCCAAACTGTCAGAAAAAAAACCCTTTATGTTATCATGTGGCATACATGGGCACATTGTTCCTCCATAGCACACATCTTTCAGCAGGGTAGTCCCGAAGAAAGCCCCCCTCTGAGGCAAACTGTTCAACACTTGCTTCTTTTATTTATCACTTACTTTCATTTTTACACTCTTCAGTCTTTTTTTTTTTTACACTGTCTATTTAGTCGGGCACTAGACGCTTCTGCGCTGTGCTTGAACATTTTTATGACCACCTTAGCAGCAGTTAACGGGTTAAACTCTTGGGGGTGAAAAAACTATTTATTGCTTTCAAATGTTGCCTGTCGCTGCGGCATGCACCGCTTTCTATAAACTACGATACTAATTCTAGGCTGCGTCATTTGCCCTATAAGTGAGACCGTCGTCAGCCTGTCGTTCATTATCTAGAGATGAGGAGGACTGCCGGTCTGTTGCGCGGCCACACACGCTGCAGCTATCGGAGTGACCTCTGACTCCGCGCTTTGTCCGAAGTCCATTTTGGCTCCACGTCGGGTTGTGAAATAGATTGGCCCTCACTCTCCCTCCCTGCTGTTTCGTTATTCCTCCAAGATATGTCTCTTATCGCGATGTGCATCCCACACTCCCGGCGTCTCCTTCTCTGTCTCTTGCTACATCGTCATATTTTTTTCTGCGTAAACCCGCGCCATGAGCCTGGTGTCAAAATGGATTAGCAACACACTCGTCTCCGATTCACACATACTGTATGAACCCCGGATGCCTCAACATTCTTGGAAACATGCTGCCGTGTCATACATGAATGTATTTACATATGTAGCTTCTTAATATGTTTATCTAATATTTCAAAATAAAAGTCTCACTCAGTAATATAGCCCTCCAATCGACAAACAGACGATGTGAATAATGATTAAAAGCGATACAAACACATAAATTAACACTTTCAATATACAGTAACCCCCTAGTTCTGTTTCTGCAGTGTAACTTATCTTTCATTTTTCAACTTCACCCTCCGCCTGATGTGTTTAACATTTAACTGAACAGCTGACCACAGGTCAACGTTTCCTTTTCATTATCATGTTGCTTCTGTTCAAGTTCAACGGAAAGCCATTCTTCTGTTGTCAGAATGAAAATCAGGCTGCTGATCCTGTCGTATCATGTCATATTGGTGAAGCCACATTCTCTTTTTTAGTATATCCTGACACAGCTGTAGCTACAAAGAAATCCTACAAAAATCTCTGAATTGCTGAAAGATGCGTGATTTGACAAACTTTATAGTCTGTTAAGCTGTTAACATCCTAAAGTCAATATGAAAACTATCAAAACTGTCAGAGGTGTCATATGGAAGTCAAATGTGCGCCGATGTCTCCAATTCAATGTGACAACTGGATAAACTTTTAAAGACATTTGCAAAAGCCAAAAATGTTTGAGTTGCGTGGAAATAAAGTTTAATTCTACTGAGCTGTAAGTCGCGTATCCTGCTGATCTTTACAGGTCAAATGAAATAAAAAATGATGGACAACTCCTGCTGTACTTAACGGATGTTGTTTGAATAAAGTGTTGTTACAAAAACCTCTAAAGGCACGCGGATATGCATCTCTATTCACATCTATTCTATTTTATTTTATTCGGCTTTTCTGTGTTGTTATTATTAATCATTGGTTGACTGAAGGTCAATGCAGTCGATAATCACTTTGTTTGTTATTATTTCCCTCGACTGGCTGTCTTTACATACTAACAACGACAAAGTGGAAACATCCCCTTTAAGAGGACGCTGCGGTAATATGACCTTGGGAAATGCATTGTCACCAACAAGGGAGCACATTTTCAAAACTAGCTCGTTAACACGGATATGTATCAACAGTGGACTCTTACTGGTTTTAACAGGCTGTTTTAATACGACTGGTTGTATGCATGTTCAATTTATTGCAACGAGGGTTATAGACATTGACAGATTGTCACATTCTTATCTTTTTATTTTGTGCTCGCTACGTTTTTATTTCCAAAATAATAAAAAGAAATATCTAAAAGGTAAAGGCCAGATATCTGGGTGGAGTGAGGATTTGTAAAATAAGCTGACAGTCGAGGCCTGTTTCTGTGGACTCTGGTCTGGCTTGGTGGCTTGTTTTTTTTTTTTTTCTTCCCACAGCTTTGTATGGTAACAGTAAAATAAACGAATTTTAACCAAAGCATCAGTCATTTCAGAGTGTGGATGGATCCCTGTGTGACATGAAGAGTCCACAAGGCTCACGACTACCTGCAGAACACGTTTTCTATAGGCTACACAACCTATTTAAAAGGCTTTGACTGACCACTATTGCATGTCTGCAGTGTAGCAGTGCATACTGTCCACCCTGTAACATTTCTTCGTCTTTGAGAAGGAGTCACATGTCGACAGAGGAGGTGACTGCATGTCTCTTTCCCGGCGATCCCAGCGGTGACCCCCCCTTAACCTTAATTATATTCTTATGCCATGAACGCTCCTGCAGCAACTACAGTCTGCGGTGGAGCACACAATTAGTTATGAGCATCACTGCAGAGAGCTAAGCTCCTGGTTCAGGTCTCTGTGATTCCTGAAGATGCCTGAGCTGTGTTCATCTTACACTGACAAAAGATGGCTAAAGTAAAACTGCTGAATAGGTTTAATGATCCCCCAATTCACGTTTGACGATTGGTGACATATATAAACGTGTGCTATCTCATACATTTCAGTTACTCTCAGTATGTTCATTGAATAAGGCATTTAATTGTTCTCTTGTTAATTTTTTTTTTAAAGAAGTTCAAAACAGCAGCTCCATAGCCCATCTGGCTGCTATTATCTACGATGTGCATGATGATAGAAAAAGGTTAGTTGTGGAGTTAATTCATAAGATACAGTTCTGTGATGAGGAAATTGTGAATGTCTTAATTTGTCTGCATGAGTCAAAACCCTCACATCCAAAGAAAAATCCACTTTTCCTTAATCCTGCTTTAAGAACAGGAAGAGTGCACATGGATTGTAAAGGATTTACTAATCCGTTTAATCATCAGTTTATTCGGAGACTTTCTCCAACAAATTACGGTCATTTGCAAATAACATAATTAGTAAACAGGTGTTTTAATTATATTTTACACGCTGTGTGCGGATATTGTGGAGAAAACAAAATAAAAATACAAACTGTAGCCTACACTTTTTACACAAATAACTTGCAGATATCACGAGTCCACGAGGGTTTTGTGTGATATAAAACATAATCCAGGCAGCATGTGTCTCCCAAACTGTTCTAAGGAGAAAGGTCTGGCTAATAGTGTCATCATCACGTTGTCTATATCTGACTCAGAAGGACAAAATGTCCCAAAAGACCCCAGACATCCTGAACTGTTCACTTTGTGTCTGCAAAGCCTGAACGTTCAACAAACAAACCTCTCATCATCATCATCATTCTCTGGCTGCTCCTTTCAAATAAACGGGAGGCTGGTTGCCTTTGTGGATGTTTGTCTGAACGGTGAGATGTCTAGTAAACTAAAGGTTTTAAAATGTTTTTCTACATATTGCACCCAAAAGTGGCTGTTTGTTGGTTGTCAGTGGAGCAAAAGAGATTTTGAGAGGCATGTTTTGGTCGAGCTATAATCCAAAAAATAACGTGGAATTTTGTTTTAGACGAATGTACACCTGCCCTGGCAAATACTCATCTTTACTTGAAATATGCATTTAATATTTATTGCCTGAACCATTTATGAATTGCACAAAAACGTGGGAGACATAAATGAAATGTGGGAAAATATTAACTTTATTAACTAATATTAACTGTATCATTCTATTATTTATAAGCTCCAAACATCCAGATTTTGCTTTTATTAAAACTTAATAAAGCATGAAAGAGCATGAAACCACAAATCCCGAACAACCAGCTCCGGGGTCAGGACCTCGATGTAACCATGAGGCCCCTAGGAAAAATAAATAAATAAATAAAATTCACTGTGATTCATATCTGATTATTATTTTAAAACTTTAAACTAATCCCAAACAGTAACCTTAGAGGAGAGCTCTCAGGAGGAAAGAAAACTTGCTTTTTGCACTTTGGCAAACATCAGGTCTGTTTAACCACTTGAGCACGTTTTAGATGTTGGGGTCCCAGCAACCTTTCAGCTTCATTTACTGAAATAGACGAGACACCCTGAAACTAATCCACACTTCTCTGCTCGGGCTCAAAAGTTCATTTGTTAAACAAACAAACAGCACACACGCTGGGCTCAGATTTGTAGGCTATTTAAAGGTAATTTTTTTAAGGCAGCTGGTAGGAGGTGAAAATTGCTTGCAGAGAAAAACAACAGATCCTAAAGCGTTGCCCGTGTGCATGTGTGCCCTTATGAATGCGTGTATGCATGTGTGCACGTGAATGAGAGATTTTTTTTGCAGAGTGATTCTGCCCCCTGTTGGAAAAAAAAACCTCCCCATCCCCTCCTCCCCTTCCTCTCCCTTGAATGCACTGTGCTGCTTTTATCACGTTTAAATTATTTATCATTTTAACTAACAGACTGATCCTCATATTTCCTGACATAATCTGTTGGTCGTAAGACGTCTTGTTGTTTTGTGAAGGAACTGTCATGCATACATCCCAAGTTATGGAATTAACCACAATAAATAAACAAATAATAAATATATGAAACCGTTCGTATTAGCAGATTGGCGTGGATGAATTAAATGTGCAACAATATGATTGATTAATCCCACTTAAAGGCGCAGAGAAGAGAGGATGCCCTGCAGAAAAAAGCAGAGCCATATAGAATCTGTAATTAACGTCTCCCTGTTAAGTACCTCATTAACTAGGTTATATATAGAGCTAATTAAATTGTTGTCCTGCAGAGCATAGTATATTCTCCTCTTTATTGAATCATTTTGATGTGTAATCCGTCAGATATGGTGGTGAAAAGGAATAAGAAAGACGCGCGGATGCATCCCTCCGATGATAATATGATAATCTCAGGAGGACAAATCCCCCCCCCCCTGTCCCCAGAGGTCAGCATGGGGTCAGTGTCTTGCTCAAGGACACTTCAGCAGGGCGCGTGCGTGTGTGTAGGCGCAGCGGCGGCTCGAGCCTACACCCTGAATGCAAAATGGCGGAAGAGCGGCCTTGTGCGTGAATATTATGCTTGTAAAATGTCGCGAAGTTGTAAAAAGGCGCCGACGGTTTTTTTTAATACCCGCTGATGGAAATTCAGGGAGGTCGGGGCTAACAACAAAGAGCACGCGCGCACGGTCACGCGCGCCTCCGCGGCCGCTGGGTGGCAGTGGTGTGGTTTCTTTCTCTCTCTCTCTCTCTCTCTCTCTCTCTCTCTGTCCTGTGGGGAGCTCATAGAGGGAATCATCGGAGGGGAACAAAGAAAGGAGGGAGAGAGAGGGGGGAGGCTGTGTGTGTGTGTGTGTGTGTTTGAGGGGGTAGCCTATGTGAGGAAAAGAGGAGGGGGGGGGGTCTCCCTTGTGACAGGACATATATGGAAATTTGAATGGCTCACATTCACCTCTACCAGAGCGCGCATGCCTGCTCTAATTCACCATCTCTATAGCCAGCACCATCACCACCATCACCTCCCATTATGACTCGGAGCGCGCGCCAGGCAGCGTCACCGGTTAAAGGCAGCAGGAGCCCTAAATGTGACAGATCCGTGGTGATTTTTCTGCCAGAGATGTAGCATACATCCATAGCCTAAAATGATCTTAGTTATCCCTCCAGAGTTGTGTGTGTGTGTGTGTGTGTGTGTCTACTCATACTCTGACAATAAAAGCTTTTGGGGTTCAATGCGATTGCAATTACAGCCCTTTAAGCCTGTCTGTCACAGTTACAATATGGCAGGCCGATGTGTGGCGGAGGGATATTAAATGCAAATATCACCTGACGTAAAATTCAATAACAGGGCTCATAGTCTTTAACCTGCTGTTCACCTTTTCATATGTGTAGCGCTGCTACTGCATATTAAAAATATATGAAAATATACAACCTAATATTCTAATATAACAATAGGCTAATCAGCTAATAAAGGATAAAACATACAACACATGGACTACGTTTCAAATATAATTGGCCACGTAATTATGAATAATTATTTATTTTTATTATTTAAAAATAAAACATTATAGCCTAAATAAAATTACCTAATAGGCTATAATAAATTATTTTAGTATTATTGCTATTATTATTATTATTATTATTATTATCATAATCATCATTCTGACAGAAATTGCTATTCAGCAAGAAACGTTTTTTAAAATAAAAAATATATAGCCTATCATTGTGTCTGTAACCTTCACTATGTTGGCTAAAATACAAAACTATTCCTATCATCATATATAGCCTATTCAATTTCACTCTTTTAATTATTAATAATATTTTATTTTTTAGGCTATACGTAAATGGCTAGAGAGCCGGTGTTTCCCTGAGCGCGCAGGGGCAGCTGTTCCTCCTCCTGCCTGCCGGTGAAAAGCAGCTTCCTGCCGGCTGCTGCTGCTGCTGCAGCCGCTGTCAAGAGCTCCATTTCCCCTCACGTGCTGCTCGGCTCCCCGGCACGGCGGCTTCGCACCGAGCACGACAGGCAAGTCGCACAAACTGAGAGAGTAGTTTAGCGATTATACTTCTGTCACAAAACGTATTTACAGCTGTAAAAAAAGAATTAAACACGAGTGTTGTTGCTTTTTTCCCCCAGACATATTCTCACGGTGGACCCGCCATATTTACTCACCGCTGAGTGAGGACGGCAGGCAGTTAGGGTCTTTTACAGTTTAACACATTTAGCTCTGCATTGCTCCATTTGTGGCGAAATTAAGATCATTGTTTTCATCTAAGAATGTTATACAAACGCATCTTAACCTAAAACAAACCTAAAACCAAAACTCACATCTGTTTTCGCAACATTATAAAAACTCTGAAGTTAGTCACTGCCCGGTTACTTTTTCAACATTGTTGCTGCTGGTTTGGAACTCGCACATTTTCCTTATGATGAACCCATGAGACAAGGATTTGTTAATGCTACAACTGTGTGTTGTTGTTGTTGAATGGCTTATTCCAGACTGAGCTTGTTGAAGCCTCTTTTTAGTCAGTCCACATGTTAAAACCCTAGTCAGAGGCAGAGGTCTGGATCAAAGTGTGTTAAGTGAGTAATTGAACTCTGTGGTTAGGAAGGTTATAGTCTTGGTTGACATGTTGCCAGAAAAATCTGCGGGCTCCCCCCTGCTCTTCAGCTCCCACAGGTTGACTGTGTGTGTGTGTGTGTGTGTGTGTGTGTGTGTGTGTCCCAGTGAAGTTTGCAGTCAGTGCAGAGAGGAGAGGAAAACTGGTAAATGTTGGTCAGGGAGGAGCAATTTATCCAGCAATAAAATCATGAATATTCCTCCTTTCACCTGCCTTGACCATCTTCCAGAAGCCCACAACAGCCCACTCTCATGGTTGGCCATCTGTGTTGGGTCCAGGAGGAATTAAAGGGGGGCAGGCTTTGAAGCCCCAACTGTTACACCAGCAAATATAACATTTTTTTTTTAATCAGCACATTTCGGCTGCAGTCCGTGGGAAACACAGACATTTAAACTCAAGGCCAGTTTGATAGCTGCAGCAGCAGAAGTCTAAATGGCAGCGGAGCATAAAGGGATTGTTGTCATTGTGAGTAACGTTGCTGTGAATTTCTTTTTTGACATAGTGTGACATAGCTTATTGATTTCTGAAGGCTATTTGCACATTCAAGAACCTACCAATTGGCTCTTCGAAACCTCTGTATGTCCAAATATGAGCTTCTTTATCCTGCAGACTGCATTTTCCTTCAGGCTTCCACAGACCTTTGTGACACTATATGACAATACTTTGTGAAAATCAGAAAAAATGCAGGAAAACCAATATTTTAGTCTTCCTTTACCATGCAAAAGTATGGTTAACATTTTGAACCCTGTTGACACAAGTTGATGCATACTATATGCCATATGCCCACTCATACTTCTCACTCTGTGCTTATGCAGCAGAGCCCCTTACGGACTATTCTGCTGCTAATACTATCAAGGTGTTAGATAGATAGATAGATAGATAGATAGAAGGAAAACATGTTACTGTTCACTATAGAAATTGTAAAAAAATAAATTATGTAATATTCTGCATACAGTAAATTAATACAATTAAAAATTACAAAATAATTAAATAAAGATAGCTAAATGATTCATGCTAAGTAAATAAAAAATGTAAAAAATAAAAGTAAATTTAGAAACACTGGTAAAGTTTATTATTTATATTATAGTTCACACACACACACACACACACACACACAGAGACACACCTGTACATGCAGGCAGAGCAGGAAGACAGACAGACAAAGAGGCAGGCAGGCGTCCACTGCAGCCCAAATTAAAACGCTTTACAATCAGGCAGGGCGAAGGACGGCCCTGAGGCGTCTCAGTTTCCTTGTACGGGGGTCTTAACCGAGGATCAACTTTCATGCAAGCACTCCCAAAGAAGGATGTTTCTTTGTTCTATCAAGACCAGTCTACACAGCTTCTCTCTCTCTCTCTCTGTCTCTCTCTCTCTCTGTTTGACAAGTGAAAGAGATGAGGATATGAGGAAATGTAATTATGAAAGATGCAACATTACTTCAGAAAAGCCCAAAGAAGACCAGTCACAACCTGCAAAGACACACAGTCCTTCATTTAGTAAAGTAACAGTGTAGAGTGACTGTCAGCAGTCCAGTGGGCTGCTGTGGCCACACAATAAACAGAAAAATATTTACTGCTCTGTTTCTCCTCCTTCCACTTTTCCCCCAAATGCAGAGTTAATTGAAGATGCTAATGCCGAGTGTAAGCACAGATTCATTGTTTGGTGATGCAAAATGTAGCTGATGTGTGCAGAAATGTGCTCTCCGAGACGCCGCGGTGGGTTTGTGTGGAATGAATACAATGTTGGACACAAAAGGAGCACAGCAGAAAGAAAAGTGTCAATCTCCACCTGACTCAGAGCCCATTATAGGGTGAGAGAGGAGGCAGAGATGTGTGTGTTGGTGCTTTCGTATGTGTGAGGTAAAGAGAAAGATACCCAAAGGTGTATAAAGCACACGCATCCATTCACTGTCATGATCAGCAGCCATTATCAACAGCCTGGATGCCAATCAGACTGAATTATTCTGTAGTGAATCAACTAGCAGGCAGTTGACCAATGGCTGTTTCCTTTACACAGAAACAAACACTAACTCTGCTCGGTCTGATTTCATTTCCTACCCTTTCTGTCACTCCTTTCATTGATTGGCTCCTGTGCTTTCAACTAGAACCTCTCTTTTATCAATCCCACCCTCCTTTATTTCTATTGCTGTCTATCCTCGCTGTTTCTCCTTTGTCCACAGCACCCAGCTCGTCCTTTTTGTGTGTGTGTGTGTGTGTGTGTGTGTGTGTGTGTGTGTGTGTGTGTGTGTGTGTGCGCATGTGTGTGTGTGTGTGTGTGTGTGTGCTCGTGGCTGAGCAGTGATAAAATCTGGGGTCCCTGTGGCAACAGGTGCTCTTAGTGCATGTATGTATGTGAATGAGTGTGCGTGCGTGTGTAGTTTTCGGGGCAGGGCAGTGCAAGCAGCAGTCTGATCCATACTAATGTTCATTGATAGGAAAATCAATGGTGCATTGATCCAAGACTTGGCTCTGAGAGAGGAGGGAGGGGAGGTGCAAGTGTGAAGACTGGTGGAAGAGCAGCAGAAAGAGGAAGAGATGGAGAAAGAACAGTAGAGGAAGGAAAGGATTAGGCAGATGAGGATGAGTAAAGAGGGGGGAAAAAACAGGAAAGAAAGAAGTTCAAACCACTGCAGCAGGCCTCTGTGTGTCTGCAGATGACAGAGATGAGACTGGAGCCCCGGTGGCTGCTGTTGGGGGTGGGTAACTATATGTGTGAACAACCTGTCGTGGCCTAACTATTCTCTTTCCTCTCTCTGTCTCGCAGAACTGCTCTTGAGAGTGGATGAACAAGCCTCAAATGGAACCTGAGAAGAAAGAAAAAAAGAGGAGAAAGAGGAGAGGAGAGGAGGAGGGGAGGGAGAAAATCAATTTTCCCAGACAGAGGCCGGCTGGTCTAATGGAGGTCTAAAAGAAGAGGAGGAGGAGAGGACATATTTTCCTCTGATTACCTCCTGAAGCCTCCCTCGCAAACCTTGAAAGCTAGGATCGCTACAGCGGCCTCGCTCATCCGACCTTTTTGCAGAAGGCACGGAGTCTAGTTGCTTCTTTCACTCGGCAGCCATCAGGCTCTGGAGAACTGACACAGGGCAGCTAAAAAATCCCAACATGCAAAATGAGTGACTGCAAGGAAATAGCAATCAAACACAGTGACCTGATAGACTTTGGACTTAAAGGAAATCATGTCTTCATAAGCAGAAATGCTCATTTGTTCTCTTTGCTCTCAACAATGGAGGAGCATTTTTAAACCACATCTAAGCTAATTTCTTCTTCTTTTTCAATCTCTATGCTGCCCGTTCTAGAAGTTATGTAACCTGCTGTTACATCTCTGAGCTGGATTAAATGGATAAAGGTTTCCATTTGGCTAAGATGAATCATTTATAAAGTATAAAGGAAGGAAATTTGTCATAAGTGTCTCTGCCAAATGAAGGGAGATATCTAGAGTACCCCTCGGCTTGTGATTCTCCGCTCAGGTGGCCTGTATGATGTCATATGACCAGGTCACTATGTTCAATTTCCTGCAACAGGCTTGATTATTATAAATTGGTGAGTGAAGTGGATGCTCAGTGCAATGCAGAAAATGCAGGCAGTGATTTGTTCCAGTTCTAGCTGAGTGAATTTTAAATCTTGTTTATGGCTCTCCTCATAAAGTGAAATGCATGTGCGATGGTAGGACATTTGCTGGAGAATTACCAAACTGATGCCTGACAAAGGGAGCAATAAAGAAGAATTTTTGATATACTGTTAAAACTTCTTATAAACCGGTGAAGCAAAATTGCCCCAGTTAGTGCACGCATGACAGCTTCGATTAACAAGCGATAGTGAGGTAAACCTGCTGTCTTTCCAACAAAAATGTTGCCACAAGCCATCTGAAGTCTAAAAGGCTGTGACCTGCAGTAGAACCAAAAAAGAAAAAAAAAGGACCAAAACAGGGACAGATGTGGCTCCAAAACCACAAAACCCCTCCAACAGCCACTGTACGTCTGCTCCTGTAGCTTTGTGATGTGCTCATTAAACTTGTGAATGTTCAACCAGCTATTAAACAACGTTTCAATGAACTTTTCCTTTTCTGTGGAGCGCTTACTGTACAAATACAGTTTCCCAGGGATAGGAAACTGGTGAAAAAGCTCAGAAGGGTTTGAAAAGCTATTAAATGTAGCTGAAGGAGAGCTTGTAACCCACTGTCTGTCTGTCTGTCTGTTACTGTTTTTTTCTGTCACTCCCTTCCTGTCTCGTTGGCTCTTTGTGTTTTTCTGTCTCTCGGCCTGTCTCTCTCGGCCTGTGAGGTGAAAGTGGCTTCCATGGTAACGGCACACTCTGTTTATGCCACGACGTCTCACTTCATCACAAGCTGTTGATGGCTTTGATTTGCATGTGTGCCTGTGTGAGTGAGTGCATGTGTGTTTGCCCCCCCCCCCCCATTTCTGCATTTCCTAAAACACACACACAGACACATATCATACAGGTGTTTGAACAGGTTAAAACTATAATCCACAGACATTTGATGGATCACATTCCTCCATAAAATAAAGAGAAGTTACATGAAAAAGCTATTTTGGTTCTCTGATGCTTCTGCCAGTCTTGAAAGGCACATTTCTCTTTGTAACACAAGATCAGGATACAACCTATGAAAAGCAGTTGCTTTTGGCACCTTAATCACTGGTTTTAAGTATATAGCAAACAAAACCCCCAAAAAAAAAAAACTCTCTTGCTCTCTTGAGATGTTACAAAAGTGCCGTGCAGTTATCTTGTGCAAACTGCCATATGGAGTTTAACTTTCAAAAACCTTAAACAAAACCATAAAAAGGAAATTGGCACTTTAGCTGTTAAGATTAAAAAATGTAAATTTAATCATACTCATTTCCTCATTCTGCGAGCTGATCCCGTACACTTAACCACTTAAATTAGCAGCAGAAACAATGATTATGACTTCTTTTCACCAAAACCAGTCGCCCCCAATTAGTGGAGTAGAGGGGGGGAGAGGAGGGTAGGGGATATGGGAGGGGGTGAGAGCGGAGGAAGGAGGGAGAGAGGGCCTGGCTAGCCGGACCCCCTGCAGGGCAGAAAGGGGGGAAAAATGGATTCCATACCAGGAAATCCATTAGGGCAGGGAGTGGCGTGGAGCTGGCAGCACAGAGCAGCCGCTGTGTTTTTAAAAATTCCTCATTAGGTGTAATTTCTAAATTACAATCAGCATGGGCAGAATGAGAAGGCGAGGATCTGACCAACTCATCAGGATAATCAGGGTAATAGCATGATTCTGCGTGTGTGTTGGATCAGAGAGATGAAAACCAAAGAGAGCAGGAGGAGGATGGAGGGTGAATTTTAATTCTGCTGCTGCTGCTGGACACTGACTTTGGGATATTTTTCTGCTTTGTTTTTTTGATATTTTTTTTTTTTACAACTAAGTGATCTAGATAATTGCTGTGTGTGTGTGTGTGTGTGTGTGTGTGTGTGTGTGTGTGTGTGTGTGTGTGGGTAGCTAAAGCAACAAGCTAATGGTAAGCAGGAGCCTCTGTCTCTATCTTCTCTCGCCATCGTCTTGCCCTCCACCCGTGAAGAAGACAGACCTGGAAAAATTGGTGAAAGTGAAGCGAAACAGTGGAAAAGGAGGAAGGAGAGGGACAGCAAAGAGGGTGGGGAGCAAGAGAGTGAGTGAGGGGCCTCTGTAAGGGAGAGAGGAGGGGAAACGGCAGGAGGGGAGGAGGGAGGGAGGAGAAGAGGTTAATTTGCACATATTAGAGAGGGCAGGATTTTTCATTAAAAAGAGATTGAAGTTGATATATGCCTGTGCGCTCCTGACACACTGTACACTCTGATTGTGTTAAGTCCTTGACAGAACAAAGGATTTCCCCTCTCTCTCTCTCTCTCTCTCTCTCTCCATCTATCTCTAACAGCCATTGCAGCCTGGCTCTGCAGCTCTGGCAGCATTTTGCAGCTTTATGGAGCTGTTTCATGTTGGAATCGAAGCACAGACAGAGTGTCATATCACCTCAGGAGCCCCCCTCAATGCATATGCATACACTTACTTTCTTTCCTATGTAAATTCAAGTCCACGCAGGGGAGAAAACGGCTTTCATGCATGTATGCTGCCATTCGATTTACTCCTATGTGTGCATTGAAGCGGGTGGTCAAAGGCTTCAGCATACATAGAATTTGGTTCTCCTTCCTTGCTGCAGGAACAGGAAGCACAAGAAGCCAACGCCTTTTGATTTTCACTCCTATTCCCCGTGACTGAAGGAAGCATTTAATAAAGAGCTGCATTCACCACAGTGTGGCCGTACAGTTGCTCGTTTAGCTGGTGGTATTTCCAAAAAGGTAGTTGGACACTGACAAAGCTTCCAGGCCATTGTTCAAGGCCGACATCCACGCAGGTAAGCTGATCTGGTGTCTGCCTGCTGCTACCTGCTGCAGAAACAACAGAAGCAATAATAACAGTTCCTGCTTTTTTATGATCTGTTGTTTAGGACACACGCAACTGGTATAAATCTCTCCCTTCTTTCTTCACACCCGCCCTCCCTTTCTTTTATCTTCTCTCCCTCCAGCCAAGTCTGTCATTCCACGCTGGAGGGTTATAGCTGATCTTTGACCTT
>VMKM01002724.1:0-59546 GCA_008360985.2 Macquaria ambigua | reverse complement strand
TGAGTCCAGCTGTGTGTATGTGCATGTGTTGTTTCTTGCAAAAAATGCTAATCTCTCTCTCTCTCTCTCTCTCTCATTCATTTGATGAATTGAAGTTCTCTGACATGTGTTACTGGAGGCGATCGAGGATGCTGACTGCAGCCACAATACAAGCACCCCCCCACCCACCCCCCTTCTCTCTCTCTCTCTCTCTCTCTCTCTCTCTCTCTGAAGTGCCAGAGAAAACTTCTGGAGTCATGCAAAATACCAACATGAAAAAAAACATGATAATGTTACTATAAATGAAACATGCTCATTGTATTCAGCAATGAATCCAGAGGGCTGATCATTTTGTACCAATCAGATCTTGTTTCTACATGAAAAGATTCAGATAAAATGTTAGCCCACATTTAGTATTAATGGTGCAGTATTGCTGCTCACTTTTTTTTTTTTTTTACTACAAACTCGCTTCCGGGGAAAACACTGACTGGTTAGAGAGAATGATTGATGATTTTGAGATAATGAATGTAATGAACATAGGAATCTTTGTTACTCAGATTTAAAGAACCAAGACTATAGGCTCTATTTTGAACCCTGCAACACGGCGCAGGTCGCAGTCACAAGCACCCTACGCGGTGCGTCAGGGGTCTGCCAAACACCCTTGGTAATTCCTTGGCCAGGCTTGCATGGCGCACCTGTGGCGTACTTATGGGGTGTGTTAGAGGCTGTGAAAATCATGGCAAATCACATTCGTCACTTTCATCCCCTTTAAACACAAGGTGTCTGTCTGTATGGTAATTAAAAATGCAGAGCTCCAGGCGGTACTTTAGCCAGACTTGTTAAAAAGAAGATGACACGTGCAGTCATTGCCCTGGTTGCACAGTGTTTTTGGATAGAGACACTGGGGGAGGACTGGCAGGAACAGACAGTCCAGAGAGAGTTATTAGCAGAAGTTTAATTGCTCTACGATTTTTCATGGGACTGTTTTCAATGTGTTCGTCTCCAACACGCCTGCTCAATTACACTGCAGTAGAAACTGTAGAATAATTAATCAAAAGGACCAGTTTGATGTGCACATAAGCACTGAGGTTTCTGTGGTCATTTTGCAATAGTCTGGTGCTTGTTGCGGATCTGCCGTGCTTAATTGTGGTTTGACAGTGCGCAACATCAGTCCAATTAGAGACTGCAGATAGAACAAATACCTGCTGCCTTCAGATGGTTGTAAAGAGAGTCACTAGAGTAAAGGAAAGGCCTTCACTACAGGCTACTAACTATCATTGATTACAGAGCTGGTAATTTAGTCTTTAGTCTGTCTCACTGGCATTATGCCATAATCAGCATAATTTGATTTGCTCTTCTTTGTTTGTTATTTTTTTGTGTGATCACATATCAAAATGTCAGAAGAAAAATGTGGAATGAAAGTGGAAAGACAAACAAAACATGAATAAAGAGGTTTGTGTGATTTCACAGAGGTTTATGAGGGTGTGCCTTCACCAAATAAAGTGACTGAAATATTATGGAACATGTGTGTGCTCAGCTGTCGACCTGCTCAGAGCAGGGTGGATGGTGGATTTCCTGGCACCAAGACTGCATTGCGCTGCTCGATGTGCAACACCACAGAAAATATGCATGGGTGAATTGACCCTTTAAAAGGGCAAATATGATCCTCTTCTATTTGCAAACACAGCAAACTAAAATATCAATATTGCCCAAAATAACAGCTAGATAGATACAGTAAGTGTGTGTTGTTGTGTGTTGGTGTGAGAGTTTGCTGTTGCTGTGATGCATGTGTGAGAGAGAGAGAGAGAGAGAGAGAGAGGGAGAGAGAGGTCATAAAGGCAAATATGAGTATATTATGGAATAAGGCAGAACACTGCAACTGCATGGCTGCAGGTTAAGAGCTGCCTTCTATCCATTTGTACGACTAAAGACACACTTTCTTTTTTCTGCTCTTTGCTTTTTCTCTTCCACCTCCATCTTTTGGGCACATCTTACCACACACACACACACACACACACACTTACACACACATGCCATTAGCCAAGGTATAGAGCAACTGGCAGAGCCCTTATCCACACAAACACCTTCTCCACTACTTAATAATTCACCATTACAATGTGAATTTTCAACAAAAATATTTTTTTTAAATGTGGGTTTTCTCATCAACATTTTTCACAGAAAGAGAAATTACAATTAATTCTCAAATACAATGTGGTATTCAAACCTGTAGTCTACTCGCTCACATTGTAAACTCAGCATATCTTTTCAATAGAAACAATTTTCATTCACTGATGTAATTTGCTGTTGTTGTTTTTATTGTTGTTACTGTCAATGAAACTCAACACTTCCTACAAATGTTTCAAATTAAAAGCCTAACAACAATATGAGGTGATACACCCATTGAGCCACTGAAACACTTTTACAGTAAAACATCAATCAAAAAAATGCAAATATTTGTGTAAAAGAAGAGAAACTCTTACTAGAATATTACAAGATATAAGACAGATGATATTAGAAATAAAGGCCTGTCTGTTATATAAGCTTGTTTTAAACAAAGGCCTGGTACTCTCTGTAGTAAAGGCACTATTTGATAATTTACTCATTGTAGCACCTAGGATACATGTAACTGTCTTTTCAGTTCCCAATTGCAATTTTTTGACATAATTAGTCAATTATTTACATGCCTCATGTAGAAGTAAAAATAAAAATACATTTTATATACAATATACATTTTGAAGGTAAAATCTGTAAAATGGTAATAGAACAATTCTGAAACTAAAGTGACATAAAATAAAACTAGTAATTTCCATAAAATAGAATCAAGAATTGAAAATGTACTAAAATTAAACCAAAAGTGACACTGATATTCCAAAACTGAATATAAATTAAAACACTCTGCCTTAAAGTATGCATTTCATGTCCTTTGAAATGTTGCACTAATGTTCTATGGTAGATGATTGTAAAACTCAAACTCAAAAATGTAATGGCTTGCTAACAGAAAGATGTCATGTTAAAAATAGAAATGAAACAGCAAAACAATGTCTCTTATAAATGATTGGATAGTTCCACAGGGCACAGCTGGTAGTTTGTGTTTGTTTAGTAGCAAATGAAGAAATGGATACAACCTGAAGTCATGAGGATTTAGACTTAAATGCCCTCTCAAACACGCACACACACACACACACACACACACACACATACACACACACACACACACAGATGTTTAAAGTGACTTAAGCATTTGTGTGTCAGATATTGCCTTTTAAGTTATAATCCACTCTGTAATGTCTGCATGCCTAGTTCAGTATGCAATTTGTCAACTCCATTTTAGTCTTGCATAGCCAGAGCAAAGAGTGGGGAGTGACAATAATTACCCCAACTTCCTGTTGGGCAAACTCTCTTAAAATTTTGAAATATGTTCTTTATGATGAGAGCAATAATCCCACCAAATCTTGTGAACATCAAAACAACCCTGGCGTGCCTTTGGGGGCACTATGGAGCCCGCTGACCATGCCTGAGCCCATTCATTGTGAAACTTGTAATTTTCAAAAGTTCTGAAGTGTGCCAATTTTTGTGAATTTTCGAGCATCCCAAGCCACTCAAAAATGCATTCCGTCAGCAAAATAATAGTAATGCGATGTGCGGTGCCCTCGCACCTTTGTGCAATTCAGGAGGAGTGGCAGTTGTGGTGAAGGAGGTTGGTTCACATGACTTTGGATTTTCAGGACATTTGGACACTAATGAATGAGTAAAATATTATTTCCTGTGTGCAGTACATGGCGATGGAGATGACATTTAGTACTGTGCATACATTTGATAAAGTATTACCGAGGATTCACTTACCATTGCCTGTAGGCAGTGCTACATAAGTGATATATTAATGCAGCAATACATTTACCGGAGGTCGCCTGAGATGGATATATATTTTCATGAATATTGGACACTGCATGATTATGTTGCTGCATATCAAGTGTAGATTTTAGAATTCTATAAGTAAGAAAACAAAACAAAAATGACCAATAAAATGAACAGCAAAGATACAGCAAACTCACAATAAACAACATAATATATTTAATGACATATTTATTATCCGTAAAGGACTAGGAAGAAGTGAATACTTATCAAGTCCTAACCCCAAACAAAAGAAACCATGTGGTGCAAGGGGGAGAGCCAGCGAAGGAGTGAGAGACAGGAAGAATGGGGACAGCTGATCATAAATGCATTCTGGATGGACTGACCAGGTGCACCCAGTTGCACTAATACAAACTCTGCCTTTCAGTACCTGAAGGAAGACAAAACAAGCAGCAGCCCAGGGCCAGACACAAACCCACAGGCCGTGACAGAGCCACAGGGCCGTCACAGCACTTTCATGCTCGGGCCCTAATAATCTCTACAAAAACAATAGATTCCTTGCACCTACAGTGCCCGGGCCCTGTTCGGGCCCTGGCACCTATAGTGCTTGGACCCTAATAATAATAATCCCTAGAAAAACAATTCCTTGCACCTTCAGTCCTAGGGCACCTTGGTACTTGGGCCCTAATAATGACAATAATAATCTCTACAAAAACAATAGGTTCCTTACACCTATGGTGCCAGGGCCCCATTGGGGCAATATACCTTTTTCTGGTTTCAAGTGACGTCACACACCCTGGTCCCTCATCATTTATGGGGCTTTTTTCCTATCTTTAATCAAGAGCGTGGTCTTTCAGTTTGAGAGCATGATTTATTGATTTCATGTTGAGATTTTGTAATACTCTCTCTCAAAACCCTGCTCTTGCACTCAAATAGCCCCTGCTTGCGCTTGGATTTGCTCTGTTTACTTAAATTGTCCCTGCTTGCGCTTGGATTTGCTCTGCTTCTGCTCAAACTGGATGCTTGCACTTAGATATATTGTTTTCTGCGCTCTCCCTCAAAACCCTGCTTTCGCACTCAGGCTGCTTCTGTGCGCTCATGAAATGTCTGCTCTCAGATTTCTGCTCTGCTCTTGGACCCTGTCAAAATTCCCCAACCAATAGAATGCCAGCAGTAGTGTCAACCCAAGAGATGAGCGCTGCCTCGTTGCGGGCGGGCTCGCTTTACTTCTTACAGCGTCCCGCATGGGTAGTTAACCAGGTTCATCCACTCCTGCCCTCCACGGCTTTATTATATGTATATGCGAACTAAGTGCCTGCTTAGGGCCCCCGTTGTCCCACAAGAGAGCTTGATTGATTTTTTTTTTTTTTGTGATACCAGTATATTATGTCAATGGTAATCATACAAAAATGCAATATTATGTTAACGGGCTGGCTAGCAAATACGAGTGGTTTAATCCATTCCTGCTGCTTTGTTTGCATGACTAAATACAACTAGGTGGATTAAGATGTCAAGGTGATTTAGGGACGTTTAGGGAACGTTAATTTTCCTAAGACAAGATATGCTAACGTTAGCTAAGATTCAAGATTCCAAAATAAAATAAAATCAAACATTCAACAAACATTGACAACTTCAATTAGAAAAATGGATGTATAAGAATAGGCTATTTTCGTAAGCTAACGTTAGCTAGCTAGTTAGTTAACAACATAGCCTAGGTAGTATATCTTGTCTTAGGAAAGTTAATGTTTGAATAAACATCCCCAAATAGCCTTGACATCTTTATCCACCTAGCTGTATGTATAATAGCAAGGTAGCTAACTAGCTAGCTGGACAAATTTTGATTTTAACTGGCAGATAGCTAGATAGCTAGCTATTCATAGTTGGTTTGAAATAAAAGCAAACTAACTTTTTCATGTTTGTATAACGTTACTGAGCTTGATGCTGATAACGCTAGCATTTTGTGATTATTCGTAAAATATCTCAATTAACTAGTTACAGATTTGTTTTTTAGTACGCTTTTTCTGCTGTGTAAAACTAACTTGTAGCTGGGTACAGTGTTGGGCAAGTCACTTTCAAAATGCAATATATTACATATTACTTGTTACTTTCATTTGAAAGTAATATGTTACTTTACAATATTACTGTCTGTGTAATATGCGTTACTGATTACACTACTTTAGCATTACTTTCACCAAAATAACTGCAGAAGTACGACTAGGCGAGGGCAATGTTAATAGCAGGTAATCAAAGCACAGAAACTACTATTGCAGTTCATACAAATCCAGTGGTGGGTGATATTGTATAGCCTATTAAAAGCTCTCCTTTGGAGTGCAGATCTGGCCCATTCATGCATTTGCATGCAGTGGTTACCACTTTGTATTAAAATTGCCCCCTGAAATTAACAATAGTGTGATCATATAGAACAATAAAATAGCCTACACCTTGGACCCAGGGATGGGCAGGCAGACAAAGGATCAAAGTCTGATCAATTATGGGTATATATTTCTGTAATGAAAATAAGCTTCAGTTCCATAAACTTGGTACTGATAACAGCTTAACATTATTTACATTACCATTTTTGGGTCTTTGCTATCATATTGCAATATCATTATGTCTTAATTATCTAGTTATAGATTAAGAGTTGTTTTATGTGTACAAATTGCTGCTGAGTATAATAATGTATGTTGGTAAAACAAACTCATTCTGTTTCATCAGCTATGTACTCATACTAGATGAAACTTCCCCAGGAGCGAGCTGGAGCACAACCAACGCCACCTGCCCCTGATAGTCCCCAAGTGCTAGTGATGATCTTGCCACTGTTCATTCAGCACTGCAATCCACCTCCTTGTAGCCAAGCTAATTTTGTTATTTTATTTTATTTTGTTTATTTTTCCTGAAAGTTTTCCATTGTGGTGAACTTCCCCAAAATTAGTTCCCATCTGTAAATAGGTTTTCACCCTGTCTATGGCGTACCTTCATTTTAATGCGACACCGCCAAGCTCCGCTACAGTGAGCATGTATGCTCGGAGTTGGTGAGTCACGTTTTCTTAAGCTCTCTCCGTTCTTTAATATATTACCTTCGTTCACTTAAAATTATAATACTGTGATATATACTATGATATAATCTACTAATGAACCTGTCTGTCTAGCCTCCGTTGAACAAATTACTCGTAATGTTGATTTTAAACTGAATTATTCGAGCCCGGTTTTTAAGCTAACTAGCTTTGAACTAGCTGTGCCAGGGTTGTTTTAATGGGTGCTAATATTGGCGCGCTGCATATTTTAGCTTTGTGCTGGCTATGACGGTATGGTGCTTTATAGATTGTGTCATGTGAGTTGTGTTATGCTTCATAGAATGTGGAGAGACAGGTGACCCCTGAGCCACCCCTTAGTTATGCTGCTATAGGCCTAGACTGCCGGGGGACTTCCTATGATGCACTGAGCTCCTCTCTCCTCTCTCCTCCTCTTCCTCTCCATCTGTACGTCCTCATATCCCATCAGTGCTTGTTACTAATCCAACTTCTTCCCGTAGTTGTGTGCTTTCTCTCCTTCTGTTGCTTTCTTGCTTTCTGCAGGTGTTTCTGCCTCTGGAGCTGTAGAGTCTGGATCTATGGTTGCAGGCCACCTTCTGCCCCCGTGCTCCTGCTCTACACCCACTGCTGCTATTACTGTTATTGCTCTTATTATTAGTATTACTACTACAATATTGCTCTTAGTATTGTTTCTGTTGGTGTTATCATCAGTACCATTGCCACAGCTATTGCTTTGCATCCCTGTGTGGAACTGTATTGTGCTGCTGTATGTTCTCTTTCCTCCTGCTCTCTCTCTCTCCCGCCCCCTCCCCCTCCCCCTTCAACCCAACCGGTCAAGGCAGATGACCGCCCACCCAGAGCCTGGTTCTGCTCGAGGTTTCTACCTGTTAAAAGGGAGTTTTTCCTTGCCACTGTCGCGTAGCGCTTGCTCATGGTGGGAACTGTTGGGTCTCTGTAAATATAAAGAGTCGGTCTAGGTCTTTGTTATGATATGGCACTATATAAATAAAACTGAATTGAATTTAATTGATACTGTTTTACACTATCTGTGCACTTTGTACTGTTTTGTATACGTATATTATACATATATATTATAAGATGCAGTTTTTGAGTGAGCATGTATGCTCGGAGCTGAATGTGGAGAGACACAGATGATTCGGGGTGTATGATGCCTGTGTTTTTCTTCTTTTGTGAAGAATAAAATTCTGGTGTGCGTCTCACTCCCTTCAGTTCTGGTGTGCGTCTCACTCCCTACCAACACAACACAACGCAGAACAATGAGAGCAGAACTGTGTCTGCTACATCCTCAGCTGATGCTAATACAGCAGGTTTTCAACAAAGGGTAATTTTCCCAGATCAATGTATTTATATGGATAAACCATGCCTTTTGTGAGATCTTTTTTGTTGTTGACAGACACGTTACCTTTTAATATGACATAACATGGCTAGCTTTTTTTTTCTTTTTTCGTCTTAGGTCCATCCTTCTCTGCAGGTGAGGAGCACTTACCAACACCTGCATCCACTGATCCTACTGTCTCCTCTGTGTCTGTTCCAACCTCAGCTGATGTGGCTGGCAAGTTGACACAAGTTGTGGCTGGCAGTTTACTGTAGAATATCCTGAGATGAAAATTCTGTATTTTAATTATTCATTTCATTTCCCTATAGGTCCTTCTACTTCTGTGGTCATTGAGATCGATGTCACATCTACTCCCTCAGCAACTTCCAGCCTGCACCATGGATCAGCGGCTCCTCCAGGTGACCATCAGGTGGTCATCTGTGGTGTTCGACTACAGTCACAGGGAGAGTCTGTGACTGCTGCGTCTGCAGGGCGGAGCTTTTCTAAGCTCAAATTGATCAAGAACTACTTGAGATGTTCCATGGCACAAGAAAGACTGAGTGGACTTGCACTAATTAGTACCAACAACAAAGTTGGCTGTCAGATCTCTTACAGTGATGTCATAAAGGACTTTGCCTCCAGAAAAGCCAGAAAACACAGATTCTAAGGCGTACACTGTTTATCTAAGTTATTTTATTTAAATTGTAGTTGATTGTTGTTCTGCACTTTTGCATGTTGAAATTGTTTTAAACTAAAAGTAATTCAAGTGGGCAACTTGTTTACAGTAAAGGCATTGTCTGCTGTTTTATTATGTTACTTTTCAGTACACCACGTTCAGTATGCCACTTTGTACTGTATCACTTTGAATATTCAAGTGCAAATTTACACCAGACCACTCTTGTGAGTTTGCTACCTTTTAAGATTAAAAAACCATAGAAGGGTAAAAACATGCCAGGCTGACATCGGTATAATTTCAATTCAATTCAATTCAGTTTTATTTATATAGCGCCATATCATAACAAAGTTATCTCAGGGCACTTTTTCGAGTAGAGCAAGTCTAGACCGACTCTTTATATTTACAGAGACCCAACAGTTCCCACCATGAGCAAGCACTATGCGACAGTGGCAAGGAAAAACTCCCTTTTAACAGGTAGAAACCTCGAGCAGAACCAGGCTCTAGGTGGGCGGTCATCTGCCTCGACCGGTTGATATAATGTGAGCAACACAGCTGCAACTAGTAAAATTTATAATGGGTGTGTTAGATTTACAGTACGTGTGCGAATCAATGATCAAGCATTGACAACAGTGAATAGTATTGGCAGCACTGAGGCGGTGGGGGCCCCCCAAATCAAATTCTGCTTAGGACCCTGCAGTTAATATATATACCAACGCCCATACTTTTTATTTTACTCTAATAGCTGCATTTCTTTCCCCCAAACTTTATTTAGAGAAATAGGTCATTAACAGTAACAGACCAGGGAAATGTCTTAACATGAAAACATAAATTAATAGCACATTTCAATCATTTTCAGAGCCTTCATACCGAATGAACAGCAGATTGTGTCAATGTAATGTTTGATTTCATTAATGATTAATATAAATTAGGGTTTTGAATTTGAATATTTTGATTCGTGGATATGGTATTTATCCAATATTATAATTAAATTCATTAAATACATTGTGATTATTATTATTTTTTTAACCAAAAATGTTTAAACCAAATAGTACATTTTTCAAAACATTTGAATAATAAGTCAGAGACTATGTTATCAGTGATGACTAATGTAATATCTTTCCATAGTTTCTGCATAAGGACAATGCTGAAATAAGTATAACAGAGTTTTAGGGTAGCATACACATTATTCCATATTCATAGTAAAGTCAAGAGAATTAAGCCCCCCTGCATCATAGGTTTATCACAACAGACTTACTATAATAGCTACATGTAATAGTAATAGTAATATGACATGTTAAAGGATCATACTGGGGCGCCGCTAAAGGTTAAGGTGCCAACAATGAACTGCAAGTTTACTGGTTCACATCTCTCTCCCCTCATTTCCTGTCATCTCTCACCCTAAAAATAATTAAAAAATCAAAAAAAGATCATACTGTACTGTCCAAACACTAACTGCAAGCAATGGTCTCCTTTGGTGAATGCTCAGCAGTCATGTAAATAACACTGGCTTTGTAGTTAAAGGGATAAACATTTTTATGAATCTTGTAAGTTCTGTTAACTCACACGACAAGGGTTAGGCCTTTCTGTACAGCCTTCTCTGCTCACACTGTATGGATCAATTGACCAGCAACAACATGGTGATCAAATTGAACATAAACATAGTTTTGTCCATTGATAATTCCAGTAAAGTTTATTCAAACAAGACAACTGCATCCTCACACCCCCTGTTTGTCACCTCTCTGGACATGGAGCTCTGCCCTCCTGTGACTGCAGTCACACCAGCAGCTTCTACTCTGATGTAGCTGCTGATTTAACACATTTTGTTGCTCCATTTTCACACGGTTTCTCATGACTTTTTAATGTGACTGTTGTTCCTACTCTGTAATGGATGCGACTTGAAATGTAGCAAAGTACAATACTTGAGGTAAGAAATGCTGAAGTACAACTAAAATTACAGATTTTTAGAAAAAAAGTACAGAGAAAAAAAACCTGACTTTGTTACAGTAACAGGAGTTATTCAATTCAGTTCAATAAAACTGGTAATGGTAATTTGTTACTTCCACTCCTGCCAGAAACAGACAACAACAGCTGTCTGTGAATACCAGACCAAAACCACTCACAGCATCAGCTGGGAAGAGGTCATAGGTTATCATGCAGGAGTCAGTGGACGGCTGAAGGACATTCATATCTAACACCAGACCATTTGACAATTTCTTATCACATGACCAAAGTTCACATTTTGGTTACGTGATGACACCTGAGCTAGCCTAAGTCCAAGCATATTTGATCATCATGGCATTTTGCTCCAACACACATTGGACCAATCTGTCCATTAGATATAGTTTGTAAAACATTGGAAATGTTGGTCTGAATGGGGCGCTAAAGAGTGATCACAGGATCAACATCTACATCTACATTCAGTTTACACTGAAACTAAACTGGTGAGCATGTGTGACTATAATGTTATATAAATGCAAAGAGGAAAGGCTAAAAGTGTAAGACGTATTTCTGGTGATATGGTGCATTTGTCTTCCTCCCCTCCTATTTACATCTGAAGTTCAAGTGTAATCACGCCATCAGTTCCGAAGCACCATGTTTCTGACAGCTTATTTCCCCGTTGGAGCTGACAGTGATGGATGGAAATTGTGCTGTGCGTTTCTCTGTGTAACTAGCGTGTGAGTACACAAGAGTGTTTAAGTGTGTATACACACCTTAGTGTGTGAGTGTGTGTTGAGGCTGCAGCCTGCTAAGGGTTATCACTGCATGATGTCTTGGGGGCAAACAGTCAGCTAATAAGTCCCTAGGTGAAGGAAACAAAGGGAGACAGAGGGAGCTAGATAAGGTTTGGATAAAGTTTTAACAAGCCTTTATTGTGCAATGAAAAAGTTTCAGTCAGTCCACATTGACACGTTGCAACACTACACATGAAGCATTTTGATAATCTGATATATTGCAAATTTGTTTGAGAATATGCGGCACTAAAGTAAAGAATATCGGCAATGAAAGGTTTTCCATTATTACCTAATCCTGTGGCCCCATCTTGTACTAGGAGAGGGGATGGGGCTACCAGGTTAGAAAGCTAATATTTTGATTGTTTAAATGTACACGTAGTCTGTAGCATTCTTGTTGATTACTTTTTGGCTGCCTACTACAATACATGGTCTCATAGCCCTATTAGTTGTAGATGATGATGAATACAGTCAGTTGTAGTTTTTAATGACTTTGTCAAGTTACTGTAAATTATCAAATAATGGCCAGCTATGATTTTCCTTTACCTCAGAGGAGAATCAGGCCCTTATTTGGAACAGGCTTACTCTATATTAGAGACAGGCCCTCATTTCTAATTTCCCTGTATGTCATGTTAAGTCATGTCAAGTCATGTCAAGTCAATTTTATTTTTATAGCCCAAATTAGAATTTTGCCTCAAGGGACTTTACAATCACAATTCAGATAAGGAAAAACTTGCCCCCGAAAAACACTTTAACTAGGGAAAAAATGGAAGAAACCTCAGGAAGCAACAGAGGAGGGATCTCTCTTCCAGGACGTACAGACATGAAATTTTTGTGTGTACAGAATAGACCAACATAGTAACATTACAGTGTGGACAATCAGGATGACAACATTATATTGTAAACATATATGAAGAATATGGATATGGGAAGATGGTGAGTAACTTCCAGGTGTCGCTAAACAGACCTGAGTAACACAAGCTCCTCTCCACCATGGAGACTTCGATAAAGCACAGACTACACAAACACACAAGAAGCAAAGCACACACCAGTCACACAGATAGGAGAAAGGAAACAAGCACACAAAAGGAGAGAGAGACAAGGACAACATGAACACAAGGGAGAGAGGGACTGAATCTCCTGGAGGACAAAGATCCAGATCCAAAACATCAGGAATGAGACACAACAGCCATGGAAGAGAGAGAGAGAGAGAGAGATCCCAGGACGGCTGATGGTCCAGCACAGAGAAGCCTGAGTGAAAAGAGAAGACAAGGAGGAGAAAATAGGGAGAGAGAGAGAGAGAGAGAGAGAGAGAGAGGTACACAGCTTGGACACTCGTGCTTGTGGGACAACGAACACACAGAGGGTTAGAGAGATGCAGTGGTTTTCTCAAGTTTACAGTATTCTTGTCGGCAGGACAAACATAGACTTTAAGTACTAGGCTTAATAGATAAATTGAGACTGAGACCAACCCACCGGAAGATAATGGTAACAGGTACAAGGCCTAAAGTAATCAAAGGATAAGCAACTAACTAAAAGTTAGGGCGAAACAATGAGTTTTAAGTTTGGAATGAAAGGCCTCAACCGAGTCTGTCTGTCTGATGTCAGCAGGGAGGTTATTCCTGCAGCCTGCTGACTTCTCAGGGCTCAGACGGGAGCCCTGTATTCTGAGAGTGGAGAGAATGGGATGGAATGTTAGGTTTAAGGAGGTCAGACAGGTATGATTAGAAGTTTGTAGGTCATCAGAAGCAAAAATGTTCTAGTTAAAATAGCATCATTCTGAACCATTAGAAGACTTTTAGCACTAGCACGCGGCAGGCCTGACAACTAAGCGTTACAAACTCAAGTCTGGAAGAAACAATGGCGTGACCAAGAACAGAGCACTGAGGTACTCCATATTTCACATCAGAAAATTCTGACGTACTATTATGATAGGAAACATGCTGTGTTCTTTCAGATAAGTAAGACTTAAACCAAACGAGAAAAAGGCCAGAGACGGCAAATTGATTATCCAATTGTCTAGGAGTATACAGTGATCCATGGTGTTGAAAGCCGCATTGAGATCCAGTAACAGAAGCACCGAGGTGGAATCTGAATCTATAGTAAGCAGAAACACCATTTTAATAAGTGCAGTTTCAGTGGAGTGACAGGCCCTGAAAGCAGATTGAAAAGATTACTGTTAAATATATGGGCCAAAAGTTGCTGAGGCACAACTTTTTCTAGTAGTTTTGGAAAGATGATTATACATATATCCTGGATCAAGAGAGATAGTCTTGAAATTTGTAAGAACAGAGACTATCTGGGATTCAACATATGAATGTTGCACTACCGATTCTGCAGGAGTAGCTTGAGATGAGGGACTAATTTTGCATCTAAACTCAGATGATCTCAGATCCTGTTGGCCTTCTTCCTTCATGCTATGCAGTTTTCAGCACCCTCTGTGGTGCCTTACCATTGAGGGCAATGCAATAGCCATACCAGGCAGTGATGCAGCCAGTCAGGATATTCTTAATGGTTCACCTGTAGAAGTTGCAGAGTATCCTGGAGTCCATGTTGAGCCTCCTCAGCTTGCGTACCTGGATTTCCTATATTTGTCCAAATCCCTGGAGTTGTACATGTCAGTTCGTGTTTTAAGTTTGACACAGACATCCCCGTTAACCCAGGGCTTCTGATTTGGGAATGTTCGTGAGCCAAGTCTCTGTGAAAACCATAACGTTACATTTCTTAGTGTCACGTTGGAAAGCTATCCTGCTCCTGAGTTCGTCCAGCTTATTATCCAGTGACTGGACATTTGCTAGAAGAATACCTGGCAGAGGAGGCCTGTTTGCACGTTTCCTCAGCCTGACCAGGACCCCAGCCTGTGACCCTCGTTTCCTTCTTCACCTCCGTTTTCCAGGTGCAGCAACAGGTAATCCAAGCCATGGATATTCATGGACGTTTATCGTGGTGAAAAAGCATTGTCTACCAATGTGCAAAAGTTGTTCCCTATCATATTGTATGATAAGGTTCGCATGGGCTGCACACATGTTGTGAAAAGAGTTGAGGTTGAGCTCGAGACACGGCAGCCGTCCATGACACCATCAGCAATACACTTCCTATTATTGTTATTTATTGTTATTATTATAATTAAATTATTATGTTATTAATTGTTTACTATGCACATTCATATTATTATTTTTATTATTATTATGTGTTAGTTCAGCCATTCTCAACCAGTGGGCCTCAGAGTGCCAACCAGTGGGCCGCCGAGGCAGTGCTACTGCCAAATGGTTAGATTAAAATAAAATAAAAAAGTTTTGGTAATTTACAAAGCTAGTTGTTTTTACATCTAAATGTGCTCAGGGTATGACCCTGAATACATTAAATTTGGATTTATAATGGCAGGCAGTGATGCTGAGCTGAATGCACAGTGTGCTGAATGTGTGAAGAAATCCTGTCAAATGAAGCTCCAGAGACACTTGTTTTTTTTTGTTTTTTTTTCTCATTTATTTGGGAAGGTGGTCCTTAAGTTACAAAAGGTTGAGAACCTCTGTGTTAGTTGGTTACATTAAAAAACACTGCCTGTATTTATCTTTTTTTTAATCAATAAATCACTGAACAACATAATACAACATGTGCTTAAAATGTAGAACACACACAACTTTTCATATTTTATGAAGTAAATAATCTTATAAAAAATGAAACGTATACAGCATAAGCTATAGTGCCTGTTCCCATTACAGAAGAAGTTTTGAAATAAAAAATAAATGGTAGAAAAGTGTTGGACACTGAGCTTCCTGAAAAATGTCTCCCCACTGTGCAGAGCCAGCAAACATTTCAACCCAGCTATTCCAATTTACTCCCATAATTGACTGTCTGTGCAGAGAGAAGGTGGCCATATCTCAGGGTTTTCCTCCGCCAGCCTGACGGCTTGTAATTAGAGGAGGGAAAGAGTCTGTTCCTTCAATTAAACAACAGTGCAGCAGGAATAAGCACTGCCCTCTTTTTGTAAAGCAGACTAAAGGAGCAGCACTCTCCCAGCAAAATAAATACGGCACCACGTAATGAGCTAAGCGGCATGTGTGTGTTTGTGTGTGTATGTGCATTGGGTAAATATTGGCAGTTATTTAACTGGCTGAAATACTTTTTGTTTACAAGTTTATTTAATAGGATAAACCCCTTGAGATGAACCATCTTGTTTCCGAGGGGGTCCTAACATACAATACATAGATAAATTAAAACTAATCAAAGACAAAAACAACAATCAACAATTAAACAAACACACTACAACTAAATACACACACATACATCAGAGAAATTAGTTAATTGGTGAACACAACCACTAGATGGCCACAGAGAGGCCGTGAACAAATACTTGCCAAGCAAAAAGTATATTATAAATAGGTATAGCATCAACTGAAACACTTTAACTCAAAATAAGAAGACAAACTATTTTTGTGAAGTGTTGTCAAAGAACTTGATGATCTATTTTGCGAGAACTAGGTGGAGACTAAAGGACACAGACTAAAGCTCTGCTTCCTTCCCATCTCTTAAATCTGATTTATATGTGATATATGTTTTGATATTCTTTTTACTGTTCAGGAACTGGAAACCAGTATACTTAGTGCTGATCACATGACAGCCAGCAGGATTTGGGCAGGCAGGTATTTATAGCTTTTTTCTAAATGGAAAATTCAAAAAAAAGTTTCCAGGGCCTTTATCTACCTCAACTGAAAGTAGGACCAATCAGAATAGATAATGAGTGAGAGCAGTATACATGTTTAAAAGAGAAAATGAGAGCAGAGTAGTTAGTATGACAGGACTATGTTGTTGTACTGATGGAATTATGCACAGTAAGTACAGTTATGATATATTTTGTTTGTTCCCCAGCATTCATTTGTTAATGCAGATCCCACCTCTTATAATACGACTTATAATTATATGTGAAGACCAGCTCTTACTGTATTTGAGAATTTACAGTATTTGGCTGAGTTGTTTTGTTGAAAATATTACTTTAACCCTATAAACCCTCAGATTATGTTGGTCTGGTTTTATTTACATGCTTTTGACATATACTACATGTCATCACTAGGCATGGCATAGATTGTTATTTATTTTTGCTATAAAGTTGTACTATAAATGTTCTAGGACTCCTTTTGTGAAAAAGTCAAAGCCTTAATAGTGTAAAAATATAAGTTGATAGTGCAAAACAAAAAAAAGCTAATATTCATTTTTGTCACTCTCCTATTGTTTTCCTTTTTGTCATTTTTTGGTATCACAATTTCAGTGAAACAGGAATCTGCACCATAAAAAGTCATGCACTGTAACCAGGGATGTATAAGCAATCACTGGAGTCCTTTTGATACTAAAGTAAACGTCCGATAATGATGATGATGATGATGATGTGGGAAGGTCTGAAGTTATATTGAGTATTTTCTCTATGATGTCCAAACAGATAATTGAGTCGAGTTGAGTTGTCTTGACAAGAAGATCGCCCTGACGCTGTGTTGGAGCGTATTATTCAGGTATGTCAAGATCAGTGTTGCCAACTCTCACCTGAGTCACACACTTTCATGTTCAGTCTCACGCTCTCACGCTGCCCAAACTGTTCATCTCTGTTGCGACAGCATACGTACCATTGGTTACATACTGTAACCCCCATTCTATGAGTATAGTCTCTTAAATTACTCTCTGTTTGGTCCGCGATATGTGTGCGATGCTTATCGCCCTGTTGACAGCTGTTCTGGCAGAAAACCCTACACTGGAGCGCAGAAGGCGTTCAAGCAAGCTAGTGAATGAGTGAGTGTGTTTTCATATTTGGCTGAGTGAGTGAAAGCTAAGTAGCTAAAATTACTAGCTAGTGTTTGCTTATCTGCTAAGTTAATAAGCTAGTTAACGTAGCCAGCTGTCAAAGTTAGTGCTAGTCTAGACACATGCAGCACTTGGCTGAATGGTTGCTTTTCAAGTAACGTTAATCCTTATGATTACTGTGATTACTCTGATTACTGTGAATAATATAAAAATTGACAGACTATTACATTCTGAAGATAATTACTTTTTTTTTTTCAGCATACACGGATTTATGGCCACACTGAACAGCCCTGAGGTTAAATCTATGAGGGGGTTCAAATAGGTTTAAATATAAAAAATATGAAAAAATAAATCAAAACTATAAAAAAAAGAATGTCTTGGGTAATACTTTACCATCCATATGATAGTTGTAGAACCGCCATCATATTTGCGTGCGGGCTCCTTTTCACACTATGTCTGACTTAATCAATGTCATGTTTTGTTGTCATTGATACCTGCTCTGTTCTGTACCCTGGGGGGGTCTTTGCTGCTGTTATCCCTGCCTCAGGCTTTCCATGTATGCACAGGGACGGAAGGAATGGAAAATAAGTTTTCTTTGACTAAAGTGGTCCTGCTGAAATAGAATTACTGGGACATAGGTATATTCTATACATGTAATTAACATTCAAATATTTTTTATGATTATGTTTGTATGTGAGGCCTACACTTTTTTGTTGGTAAACTCTGTATTTTCTTTATTTATGTGTTTATTTATTTTGTCACTTATTTCACTTTATTCCCATTTAAATATCCCCCTGGTGTAATACTGTAAAGATTTTATTCAATGCCCTGTATTGCCTAAATTGTTGTATTGTTTACATTGTTGTTGTCCAATTTAAAAAGAAAAAAAAGCAATATTAGGTATTAGATAAAACTAAGTGTAGGTATTAGATCGTGGTAGGTAGTATTGGTATAAAATTAACCAAGAACAGGAAGTCTAATTATGTTTAGGGAAATCAGATAAGGACGATAATGCTGAGTGTCTTAAGTCCTTCTGTTATTTCAAAAGAAGAAGAAAATCAAGTCAAAGTGACATAATGATGTGATGTAATTGTGAGGTCCAATGAATACTGCCGCCTTTAGGGGCCTCTTGAGGAGACTGTTGAAGTCTCCAGCTATACTGGATTCTTGCAGAACGGTTTTAAAATGTGTAACTTTGTTTAAGCCTCTCTGTAGTTTCAACAATCTACTACACTGTGCATTGTTTGCTTTTGGAATTCCATAAATTCTCAAAAAGTGGCCTTTATTAACCTCGCCTGTGGAGAGAACGAGGCTTGAATTAGAGACAGGCCTTTATTTCTAATTCCCCGTTTTATATATATTTGATTATATTTCAGTAAGAAGCCTATGTTTTCTGATCTGCTCCTTTTCAATTTCTTGTTGATGGAAACTTAACACTTCCTTCATGTTTTCCTGTTGTTTTGATAAATCCAGCATAAGGTCCATTTCCACAGCACGAATTCCATCAGTGCAACAACAGAGTCATGTCATACTCACCACTCTGCTCTGCTGAGTTTCTCCTTTTAACGCAAATACTGTTTTCATTCACTAATTATTTCCCCTTGCTGCCATATTGTAGTTTTTCAATCACTGTTAAGCTACTCAACACAACACTCTGCACAGATATTTCACATTAAAAGCCTTCTAGCCGTTTAGAGGGCATAGCCCCTCCTGGTGCTGGTAGGTTTTACTTTAATACGTCTGCAGGAAGTGTGGAATTTCATTGATGGTGGCTTTACCTCGCTTTAAAAAGTAGAAGCAAGTATTTGAGTATGACATGACTCTGTTGTTGTAGTGATTGTACTGAGCGCTGTTGAAGACACATACATTACGCTGAATTCAACAATCCCACCCCTTCTCAATGTGTTTTTTTTCCAAGCCTTTATTTATTCAGGCCAACCATTATTTGAGTACTGGCTTTTACAGGGGAATTTATAGTATTTGGTGTATTTCTGAGGTCTTTGCTGATACACTCTTTTTATTATTTGTATTTGTGCCACAGACACTTTTCTCTGCAGTGCAATTTTCTATGACTGTGTATATGTGTAACTGTTTTTGTAGTGTATTGAAAGTGTGAGTTAACATCCAGTGTGGTCTTTTACCTGCCACGCATGGCAGAGCAAGGCAATTGAACACTGGCGGCAACAGTCATTCAGTCTGCTTGTGGAACCCAAATGTCAGCAGCAAAGGCTGAGACCTAGAGCTATGAAATAATGTAAAAGCACAGTGCATGTGTTCAGCTGGGGAAATGTCTGCCACTGACTCAATGTGGAGGCAGAGGCAGCTGCTGGCCTGCTGTATTCAGCTGACTTGCCTTCAATATGGCCATCAAAAACTACATTCATTAAATTCATTAGCTTACTATTGCAATTTCAAAAGCATCATATTAAAAGAACTAATTTACTTGTTTCAGGACAGTAAAGTCCTTTGAGGTCAGTAAGAAGCTCTTACATGCTTTCCATCAGAGTCTTGTGGCCAGTGCCTTGCTGTATGCTGTTGTATGTTGCATTACAGCATTAGTGCCAATGATAGGAACATGATTAACAAGTTTATTAAAAAGGCTGGTTCTATAATTGGGCTGACTCCTGATTCATTAGAGATGGTTTTGGTGGAAAGAACCAGAACAAGAATTCAGACCAGACTTCAGTTTGAAGATCATCCCGTGTTGAGTGATGGTTTAAGATGCAAAGATACTCCACAGAAAGTCTTTTGTGCCCACAGCTGTGAAACTTTTCAGTGAAATGTGATACTTGCCCATTGCGTCATATATTTTATTAAACATTTATTGCCTTTATTACTGGTCCTGTTTTTAGGTGCATCACTTATGGTTGGCTTTTTATTTATTTTAGTTATTAATTGATTGATTGTATTAATATATATAGCTTTTTAGATGTAATGGCTAAACAGACTCCTGGACTCTAATGACCTCTTGGAATATGTCTTAGTTTGTGAATTAGTTTTACTGTTGTCTATCTATCTATTAATTAATTTCTATAAAAGAGGAAAAACTGACATTATGTAAATGTATATGCATAAGCTTTTAAATTAAGACATTGTTCAAAATTGATTTTGTCAGAACAGTTAAAAAAAAGTCAACCTGTTTTCATGTGGTTTCAGACTAACAGTTGTAAACATGTCACTACTGGACATGGTTCTGATTGGCTACACTTAATGAATAAGAAAGGTATATCAGGGTTTTTCTTTCAGCAATAAAAGTTTGAAATAAATGTAAACTAATAATTTATCATTTATATTTGGTAAATCCAAATCATGACAAGTGAAGAATCCCATTCATCAAACTTGTGTAATATGAATTGTTGTCTTATAATGGCTGTATAGCATGCATAGCCTTGTGCATGGGAAATGAAGAGTATTGTCATGCTTGTACAAAGCACAAGCATCTGTTCTTCCTGAGCAGAGTTGAACACACAAATGAATTAAATTATTAAATGAATCAAGAATATAAAATAACAGCATTCATTCTTAAAGAAAAACAAACAACAATTTAATATGAAATGTATGTGCAGGAAGTGTTGGAGTTCATTCACAGTAGCGTAACAGCGGTCAAAAAACTCAAAAGTAGGAACAATTGGAATTAATTAGTAAATGAAAACAGTATGACTCTGTTGCTGGACTGATGGAATTAGTGCTATAGGAATGTACATTATGATGAATTTATCTAGACATTGATCTAGACAATGTCACATCACCACTTATTAAGATGTTGCGCAAGAGTTTCATGAATCAGACACACAGAGGTTCCAACAGCTTTCCAATGGCTTGGGAGCAGAACTCACTTCTAAAGGTAGCTACATACTGTATGTTAATACAGTAAATGAGGGACACTGTACTTCTGGACCATAATATACTGTTCAGTATAATACTTCAAAAAACATGATCATTAAAATACATGGGAGCTTAAAAACTACAGTATCTCTCTTGTCGATTCCACATTTACCCCTAGATTCTCCTCAACCCCAAGCACCTTTTGGTGGGTCCATCATTAAACTCATGTGGTAAGTTCCAAGGTTTCCAGAGGTACTCAATATGCCACACTGAATTACATAAAATGATTTACATCTACAATTTTCCATTTGATGTAAACAAATGGCATGTTGAATTTAAATAGTTCACACAATATATGTCTTATAGCTGCTTTCCTTCTTTGTTTCTCCCAGGGCAGGTTTTTAGGTCTTTTTCTCTCTGCCGATGGACATGAGAAATCAGGTTTTTGACCTGTAATTGAAGTGCTCAGGTGCTTGGTGGATCGTCAGACAGCATCTGAAAACCACTTCACCCACACCGTTCCAATCTCTGAATTGGGGTGGGGGTGGGGGTGGGGATGGGGGGGGGCATTCCTGTTCAATAACATAACATATCCCCTGCTGATTTCATGACAGAGAAATATAATCATCAGTAAGTTATTTTGTATGCACATGTAGCTCATTGTTTCTAATTAGGCGTACCTCTTCAGTCTCGTTACTGCTGATTATGCACATACCACCACTGCTCTTTCTGCCACTCCATATCGCTGTACCACACCATCATAAAACCAGTATGTTAGGTGACTGTAGTGCTTAATTTGTAAATATAAAACACAGAGAGAGTGCTAATCAGAATCAAGTTTATTGCCATGTAGGTTTTCACATACAAGGTGTTTTGGTGCATAACAATAAACACAGTAGAAAATTGACATTGTAAAATATGCAAAAATATTATAAAAAATATGTACAATATAACTGTTTTTAAAAATGAAAGAGCTGTACAGTTTTGTGTCAGTTTGCGTCCCGGACCTTGTTGATAAAGCCAGCTGCAGTCAGGAAGAAACTGTTCTTGTGGCATGAGATTTTGTTCTTGATGGTACCAAAAAGTTTGTGTCTGGTGTGGGAGGGGTCGCCCATAATATTTCCTTCTCCTAGAGGGACACCTGGAGGTGTACAGGTTCTAGAGGGATGGCAGATTGCAGCCAATCACCTTCTCATCAAAGGAAATGATATGCTGCAGTCTGCCCTTATCCCCACCAGAGATTAGCCCAATGAGGGTGGTGTCATCCATGAACTTTAAGGGCTTTTCTGACTGATGACTGGAGGTGCAGCTGTTGATGTACAGGGAGAAGAGTAGAGGGGAAAAGACGCAGCCTTGAGGGGAACCAGTGCTGATGGTCTAGGAGTCAGAGACGTTTATCCCCAGCTTCACGTGCTGCCTCAAGTCAGACAGGAAGTCTGTGATCCACCTGCAGGTGGAGTCAGCCACACAGCTGGGAGAACTTGTCCTGGTAAATGAATCCGCTGGAGTTGTTCATCTGATGTTCATCGGTTCTTCTCTGGTGAAGGAGCTCCGCGTAATACAGCAAGAGTTTACAAACAAAACCAGACAAAACAATGTGCAGCAATACAGCGAGGCAGCCATCCGTGGTGCTATGAATTCAAAAGAAAAGCAGTCAAAGTATCAGTGCAGGCAGGGGGCACTGAAGAGAGCAGGTCAGATAGAGAGAGAGAGATGTAGTCAGTGGTGCTCTGGTTAAGGATCCTCTTTGATAAGGGTGGCAGTGGTTCAGGAGGTAGAGTGTGTCGTCCACTGATCACAGGGTTGGCAGTTCGATCACCAGCTCCTCCTTTCCACATGTTGAAGTGTCCTTGGGCAAGAAACTGAACCCCAAATAGCTCCTCATGGTCAGACCAGCACCTTGCATGGTAGTGCAAGTGCATCGCTGGGTGTCATCGGTGTGAATGTGAATGGGTGAATGAGAGGCAAAATCGTAAAGCACTTTGGATAAAAGCGCTATATAAAAGCAGCTATTTACCATTTGATAAGACAAATTCCAATTCCTCTTCCTCCATCTCAATCCAGCCTCCATCTCTCTACCTGTATCCCCACTGTCTGTTTTTTTTTTTTACTCCTGTGAACACAGGCATGAACGTGCACGCGCACACACACACACACACACACACACACACACGGACAGCCCTCTCTCTGTGGTGAACTAGCTCCTATTGATTGAATCTGAGGAGGAGAGTACTGTTAAGGGCATGGGGAATAGACTACCCTCAGCTCTCAGCTAATAGATAGCACAGATTGCCTTGGTGTGTTTGTGTGTGTGTGATAGTACAGATTGCCTGGTGCAAGCAGTTAGGCAGAGAAGCCTGTCTTTTCACAGGCTCCATTGACTGAAGCGCAGCGTGGAAACGCTTCAAGCTTGATGATAGGGCCGTTAACAGGCCTGATGTGGCTGAATGAGCCCCGCAGGAGCCCAGGGAGCAGGGAAATACGATTTGGTAAATAGTGATGGTTACTTGTGTGAGACAAATAGCCCATTTGGTCAATAATCAAGACAGCTGCCGGGCAAAAAGGTAGGAGGCAAAGTGATGCAAGTTGGACAAAGAAGTGGATCAGCAAATGAAAGGGAACGTGCTCGTGGCAGATTCTTGCAAATGATTAAATGTGTTTTGTGTTTTCACAAGAAACAGGCTGAAGTCAGGTTTCTGTTGGTAAACTCATCTATGTGTTCCTGGAAGGGTAAAGTCCTCAGTATGCTTCACATGAACTAGATCATACAACCTAAAGCCTCACCTGAAGGAGGGATGTAAAACCTGCTGTCATAGCCTCCTCCTGGCTGCATCCCACCGCCTCCCTGATCTCTTTCCAACAACTCTGTGTCTTTTGCATGTCTCTGTAGACTCAAAGCAATGAATCACACAAATGGGGATAACAGCGCACACTTTCAAACAGTCTCTCCTTGAAAACATTCATAGTGTTACACTCAGGTGCTCAAAGGATCATGACAAGTTGCGTAATGAATACAACAAGAGTTTGAGAGAGAAGTTTAAACTCTGCATACTTTCACACCTCCACACACCTGGCCTATTACTGTGTAAAGTGGGAATGTGTGTTGCATTATCTGTTACAGAAAGTTGTTGGAAAGGGGGTTTCAGACACTACGAGCACTTTCTTTGAAGCATAATGAGTGAGGCCTTAAAGTCCAGGGTATGCTTGAAATGAACTTGTTTGTACAACATGTTGTCCAAACCTGTCATAAGCCAAAAGACCACTTTAAGACAGTCTCTCCTTGAAGGCATTCATAGTGCATAGCTGTTGACCTGAAAAATGACAGAAGTAGTTGTGTGAAGAATGAAAAAAAGTGAGCTTCAGAGAGAAGTTCAAACCCTGCTCACTTTTACACCTCCACACATCTGGCCAATAACTGCATTAAGTGGCTGTGAGTGTCAGATTGTATGTTTCAGAAAGTTACAGAAAGTTGTCAGAAACATTTTTTAATTTCTCTCTCTCTCTCTCTCTTTCTTTCTCTCTCTCTCTCTCTCTTTACAACCTGTGTTTGAATAGTTTTGGCCGTCATTCCTGTCATTTTTGTGACAGTGGAGTGTGGAGTCCACACAAATGACATAAAAACTTCTTCACTTGACACAAACACTTATCCCTTGTCAGACTGACATCATTTTTAATGTTAAGTCAACAAATTTAGATTTTTTAATTCATTTTACTAAATTGTATAAAGCAAGACCAATTAGCAACACATACATTGTGCACTTAGCATATATTTTGATAGCTGAACGAACTAAGAAAATGGAAGTAAAAATATGTACTCAATGTTTTTATGTTCATAGGACATGTAATCAATTTCTTGTTCAATAAAATGAATAATTTGTTTATGTAGCTGCAGATTTTTGAGTATAAACAAAACCTAAATTTATGTAACAATGTTTACATCAATACAACTTAAATGTTTAATGTTAAAATGGTGTATTTTGTTAAGCTCAATTAACAAAATATAAATTGTGCTCTTTGCATAAATTTAAGCAGATGTTTGAACTTAGAAAGTGGTGTAGAAATAGCTACTCAATTGTTTAAAGTTTACTTAACATGTAGTCAATTTCTTGTTCAATGAAACGAATAATGTGTTCACTTTACATAACAAAAAGACATTATTACAACAAGAGTTGCTGTGTTATGCCAACAACAAAAATGTTTTGCTTTCTTAATATAAAACTGCCAGTTTTCCATGTTTTTACCAACTAATCATTTTCTTTTACACATAATTTTGTAAAAATGAGTCAAAGCATCATCAAAAATCTATACACTGTTAGCCCGGATTTTGCTTCTATGATCAGAGCTTGTTTAGTGACCACAATGTTTGCTTTATAATTTTTCACGTTGTCTGTCTGTATCTCACTAAAGGAGCCTTCTCCTCAGCAGTGGATAAGTTGTCTGGACTAGCTGAGTTATCAGTACATAACTAACATTCTATTTCGTATAGGCTTCGCCCTCTAAGGCTATCGTTAGTGGGATAAGGGTGAAGTAGGATATGGTCCATGTCCCACTGGGTCCGTCTGGTACCCACAAGCACAAACACACACTTCACGAGAAATCAATAACCACTCCATATCTCACCAATGCGTCTCAGCACAATGCCGCATCACAGTACATCATATACACACAGATGGCACAGAGACAGTACAATGAAACTGGAATAAAACTGGAAAACAACATAAAACCTGCTGCTGTGAGAAGCGGAGACAATGGTCACGCACTGTAACACACACACAGTCCAGCATAGAGCAGAGTAGGAGAGAAAACAGCTCTCAATGCGCCGAGAGGCATGAGGGAGAGCACACAGTTAAAGCACCCCAAATAACAATCACTCTGACAAAACACTCAATACAGAGTGAGTCATAGAAAAACGAGACATCCCGCAGATAGAAACAAATGAAAGAGCAGGGGGAGCTAATAGATAATTATAATAATTAGAATAATAATTAGAATAAATTCTCTTTCTAATCTAAACATCTTAAGATATGAGTGGAAAGTATTGTTCTTCTGCATTTTTTGACTCAGACATAGCTTCACCATGTCATGTAAAATGCTACTTCAGAACACTTTAACAACAAATATTACTGGGACCACTACAGAAAATTACAGATGAACATTTAATATCCAGGAATTTATATTATAGACACTACCACTGACTATCCGTGTAACAATTTGGTCACAATATAGCTCATTGACCATACACAGTCCAGTCATATACTAGGTTTCGACCTAGTCTTGTTTTCCTACGGAATCAGCACTCTGTTCGCCTTGCTGCAGTGCCTGCCATTAATACCCGTCAGCCAGGCTTGCTCCCACATCATATTTCTGCTGTTCTGCTGGAATATATGGAGTCGCTGTTCAGCCAGCACTCAGAAAACCCTGCTTTACTACAAAACAGGAAACGTCAGCCACATCTGTGTTCTGCACTGGTAGCCCTCTGAGCACAACCAAACAAAGCCAAATTTACTCTCCTATATGTTGTACTGCCCATATGATGTTTGATATGAATGTGCTGATATGTTGATGGAAGGTCTTTGTGACCTAAACACTTATTGCTTCATGAACAACACAGCTCGATATGTAGAGAATTGTATCCAGATATTCAGCAAGTCCAGAATGTGAATGATTGAGAGTAAAGTGACACTTTATGTCTTGTAGTGCAACACGAAGCATACATTTGTGTGTATGAGTAATTTTTTTGGCAAATTAGTTTTACAGTAACATAAGCTGCTATAACGTTGTTAGCACTCACTAGCTAATGGGAAAAATTACATCTACCTTCAGATATGCTCCTAAACAACAAGTTTCATAAATCTGTTTTATTTATTACACTAAGTTGCTTAACAGGATTTATTCTATTCCGATGCTATTCCATTTCATCATTATGCAGCTGCTAAAAGTGTTCTTCTGGATATCCTCTCTATAATATCTTCAAATCAATATCAACAAATACGAGACGTCCCTCCAGTGTATGTCAAAGCTAAATCTTTTTGACATTTTTATGAAGCACAGCCCCACATCACAAGCAGCAAGCATCAAAAGCCTTCAAATTGTATATTGATTCATTCTCAATTTCAAGAAAACTTTATACAGAGCCCTTGGGAAATTCAATGGTAATGGGATGGATTTGTTGGGTTCCTCATTCATGAAACAAATTCCAATGAACTTTTTGTGTGGTGAGTCTTTTTGTAAATTTGTTTCGGTCTCTCTGGGGCAGCAGTCTACTTTATGGTGGGGCAGTAATCTCAATTAAATATGAACTCTTCAAATGAAGTGTACTGCTGCATAGAGGATAGGACTTACTAAAAAAAGTATCAAGCCTTCTTTCATTAAAGGTGGCCTAATATTTCTCAATTAACATGTTCCCACTGCTAAAGCCCCAGAGTCATATGCACACAGACATTATAAGACATCTGAAGGGGAGAGTTTCATTAATTATTTTTTTCTAAAATGTAATTATTACGGGGTGTTTTCATTATGGGTAGACATCAGTATGATATTGTAGGAAAAATGTTATTTAGGTGATATGAGAGCATTCAGAACAAGTCAGGTTCAATACAAGTACCTTCTTATAGTGAAGCAGCAGTGTGAACCTGTGAACCCAATCCCAATCCTGTCTCTACAAAATACAACCTTTAGATTTGCTTCACGGAATACATTTCGACAGAAACATAATTCCTGCCAAGATTATGTTAACAGGCAATGTGTTTTTCCAATCCAGTAAGTGTTACATTCGTATATGTCAGAGAAGTCAGAAGTCAGGTCAGGGGGGATGATTGGATATACAAAGCACAGGACTTTGACACTGGAGACCACGGTGGGCTTCCTGCATCCCACGTGAGGTCAGTTTTAGGCTGTTAAAACACTTGTGGGTGGAAAGGGATCTGCTCTGCCTTTGTAACAAAATCTACTTCAAAAGTCTTGTGCATATAACACATACAGCAAAATGTTGTGCTATTTTGAAATTCACTTAAATTGCCGTTTAGACAGGGTTGTTGATACACATGTGAAAAGCATTGTAGCAATGTATTTACCTTTTCAAAATAAAACAAGTTCAGGTAAGCGTAAGAAATGGTTCCACTTACAGTTCTAGATTTATAAGAGGAACCATTTCTAATCCTTATCTGCCCATGTTATTGATAAGGTATAATACATTAAGATCTCCAGATTTATCCACCTTCAATGACAATCCTCCATTTCAAATCCATTAGACTGTCAATTATCCATCTATTTTCTACTGCTTATGCGGGGCTGGGTTGCAGTGGCAGCAGGCTAAGCAAGGTAGTCCAAGGTAGTCCTCCTGGGGGATTCTGAGGCAAACCACTTCAACTCCTTTTGACGTGAAGGAGCAGCGGCTCTATTCCAAGCTCCCTCCGGATGTCTGATGTCCTTACCCTATCTCTAAAGCCCAGCCCAGCCACCTTACAGAGGAAACTTATTTCAACTGCTTGTAGCCATGATGTCATCCTACGGTCAGTACCCAAAGCTCATGACCGTAGTTGAGGGTTGGAAGGTAGACCGACTGGTAAATCAAAAGCTTTGCCTTGCGGCTTAACTCCCTCTTCACCACAACAACACGGTACAACTCCCACATTACTGCTGACGCCGCACCAATCTGCCTCTTGATCTCACGCTCCATTTTACCCTCTCTCGTGAACAAGACCCTGAGAACTCCTTCACTTGGGGCAGCAACTCAATCCCAACCTGGAGGTGTCATGACCCCTGCCAGCTCTTTATAATTTTATTATTTATTTTTCTGTTTTCATATCATATCACTAACTGTCCTGTCATTTCAGATCTGGCCACTTCCTCCTGCCCTGCTAATCACCTAATTCCCCTCACCGGGTTTTCCCCACCGCCACCAGTTCCATTCACTCCCCACCAGATTGTTAAGTGTGTTTGCTAGCTTTCCAGCGTTTTGTTATCTGTTTTGCCTGACCTACATGTTTGGACCTTCGCCTGATTACCTGGACTTTTGATTCCCCTGCCTGCACCTTCTGGGATTTGTTTGCCTGTTGGACTGACTCCCTGGTTTTCAACTTTGCCTGCCTGAACTTAAGTAAATTGAACTTTCTTGTATCTGTTTCTGTCGTGTTCTTGGGTTGAAGTCTGCCTCGTGTCATTACAGGAGGGAGCCATCCACCGTTTTCCGGCAGAGAACCATGGCCTCGGACTTGGAGGTGCTGACTCTCATTCCGACAGCTTCACACTTGACTGCAAACCACCGCAGTGTGTGCTGAAGGTCACAGTCTGATGATGCCAGAACGACATCATCTGCAAAGAGCAGAGGAGCAATTCTGAGGTCCCCAAACAGACATTCTCCTCCCTCGGCTGTGCCTTGAGATCCTATCCATGAAGATCATGAACAGAATCAGTGACAAGGGACAATGCTAGCAGAGTCCAATACCCACTGAAAATGAGTTTGACTTTCTGCTGAGAATACAGACACAGCACTCACCCCAGTTATTTAAGGACTGGGTGGCTCATAGCAATGGCCCCGGTACCCCATACTCTCGCAGTATCCCCCACAGGAATCCCTGGGGGACATGGTTGTAAGCCTTCTCCAAGTCCACAAAACACATGCACCCTGGATGTGCAAATTCCCATAACCCCCCCACAACAACCCTGCAAGGGTAAAGAGCTGGTCCACTGTTCCACGACCATGACGGAATCTGCATTGCTCCTCCTGGATCAGAGGTTCGACCCTCTGGTCCCCCTTTTTAAAAAAAAGGGAACCACCACCCTGGTCTGCCATTCTGCAGACACTGTACCTGACCTTCATGCAACACTGAAGAGACATGTCAAGCAAGACAGCCTAACAATGCCCAGAACCTTCAGCATCTTTGGGCAAATTTCACCCGTGCCCGGTGCCTTGCTGCTGAGGAGCTTCTTAACTACCTCAGATATCTCTGCCAGGGATATGGGTGAGGCTTTCTCCAGGTCTCCTCCACAGAGGATGTGTTGGTCGGGTTCAGGTGTTCCTCAAAGTGTTCTTTCCACTGTTTGACAATATCCCCAGTCTTGGTCAGCAGTTCCTCCACTGCTGAACACAGCCTCAGCCAAGCCAAGCCCGGTTTGCCAGAACTTCCTTGAGGCCAACCGAAAGTCCTTCTCCATAGCCTTCTCGAATTCCTCCCACACAAGAGTTTTTGCTTCTGTGACCACTTAAGCCACAGCCCTTCTGGCCTCCCGGCGCCTGTTTGCTGCTTCAGGAGATCCTGTGCCAACCAAGCCTGAAAGGTCTCCTTCTTCAGCTTGATGGCCTCCTTCTCCTTCTTAGGTTGCTGCCACGGCAGGCACTGATGACATTCTGACTACATTTCCTAGCAGCCACTTCCACAATGGAGACTTTGAACATGACCCACTCGGATTCCCCAACCTCCCAAGGGAGGCATGAGAAATTCTTATGGAGGTGGGAGTTAAAGACCTCCCAGACAGGGGTTCTCAGCCAGAAGTTCCCAGTTCACCCTCATTACATGTTTGGGTTTACCAGGACTGTCTGGCAGTCTCCCCCACCATCTGATCCAGCTCACCACCAGGTGGTGGTCAGTTGACAGCTCTGCTTCTCTCTTCACCCAAGTGTCCAAGACATATGGCCCCAGATCTGATGATATGACCACAAAGTTGATCATCAGTCTTTGGCCTAAGGTGTTCTGGTACCAAATACACTTATGAATCACCCTATGCTTGAACATGGTGTTTGTTATGACCAATTCATGACTAGCACATTAGTCCAATAACAAAGCACCACTCAAGTCCTCCCAATCACCTCCCTCCAGGTTTCTCCATTGTTGCTCACATGAACGTTGAAGTCTAAAGGTTTAAATGTGGTGTTTTGCAAGGGTCCATTCTTGGACTTGCACTATTATTTTCAATATGAATGCTCCCTCTTAATCAGATTATACAGAACCATGATGTTTTCTATCACTGTAATGTCAGTGACACACAGCTATATGTTACACTTACATCCAAAGATTTTAACAGTTTAGATTATCTACTTGCCTGCCTCACTGATATTAGATTTTGGATGGTGATATACGGCCTTTATATAAGGTAATACTAAAGGCTCTAGTACTAACAACACCTTGCAGGAAAGTCAAGAAACTGCAGGCAAGCATTGAATTCCCAACACCATTGAGCAGCCTGATAGCGGTTGCTAGGAGCAATTAATTTGATTGACAATTGTCATGTCAATCATCAAAATATGTCTATTTAAGAGCTGTTAAATCTGTAAGTTAACATCAGCCTACACAACTATGCTGATCTCATCCACACTTGTCTCTATTCTTTTGGAAAGCAATTCTAAGGTCTGGAGCCAGGCTAACCAACAAAGAGCTATGCATCCCAAATATTTGATATTCCCCCGCTGTTATCATGAGGCCTGTGGGTGTGTGAAGTCTCTATTGCATGCTGCCCAATTAGCTGGGTCCATTCTACAAACAACCCAATAAATATGAGTCCTTCCCATCCTATTCCCAGTAATATGACAAGTCCCCACCTGAGATGGCACCTCACGTACTCCCAGCACATAGTCAATCCATACAGGGCCATGACACCAGTTGACAGTCTGTGTTTACACAGAGACTGATGCACACACTCACACAGCAGCAAACAGAGGACAGGAGAGAAGGAGAATCCTCTTTATGAGCACCATGTTGCAATAAATCCAATCAACCACTTTCATCGTCATGCAGTACTGTATGCGATGAGGATGAGGATGAGGAGACCCATTAAAGCTGTAATATAATAGCCTGCCTGTGCCACCAAAAACCAAGAGATGGAGGAATGTACAAACACATGGAGAGACATCATCAGGTGTATCTAGAGCACTTTTAAGTTTTCACCTCGAGAATATTTCAGTAACTGCTTAGCCAGGAGGGAACTGAGAGGCCATCTCTGATTACTCATTGCCCTCTCATATTCATTTACCTGCAAAACTATGATCACTAAAAGTCATCATATTAGTAACCCTGCTTGTACACCAAACACAGCAGTGCGACATTGCACAGAGCAAGGTCACTATTTGGGTGTCTATTAGTGTTGCCATTAATGCAGCTGATAAAATCTGGATCTTCCCAGTTAGATACAACTGAAAAACCTCTAACAGGAGGTGTCCAGGAGGCATCCTGATCAGATGCCCGATCCACTTCAACGGATGTTACGTGAAGAAGTAGTGGTTCTACTCATTCTTTCTTCCTTCTGGATGCCTGAGCCCAGCCATCCAACGAAGGAAACTCATTTCAGTCACTGTATCTACAATCTCATTCTTTTGATCATTAACCAAAGCTCGGTGAGGGTTAGAATGTACTGTAGATTGACCCTCTTCACTACAACAGTCTAGTAGAGTCCACATTACAGCTAATGCAGCAACAATGCGCTGCTAAGTGTCACGTTCCAACTTACCCTCACTCATAAAAAGTCCTAGATATATTTGAATTCCTTCACAGGGGCAGTGACCCACTGGAGGTCACATGTCGATAAACCCTTTAGAGCCACATCATGCACAAAAAGCAGACATGGAATCCAGAGACCACCATACCATACAGTCGCCACCACCCGGCTGACAGAATCACAAACAGAATCAGTACATACTTGGTGGAGTCCAACAACCACTGAGAACATGCTTAACTTTTGAAAGTCTTTCCTGTAGATCTCTGTCTACACCATGCATGGAACAGCCACCCAAAGTGTATTTTTACACTTCAAGTGTATTTTCTTCTGACATATGCATGTAGCTGTGACTGAGCATTAGGCTGTGAGCACTGCCAAATCACTTGACAGATCCTGTCAACTTATGAAGTTCTTTCTAATATTAGTCTTTTCATTATAGCAGTATAACATTATTTGCATTAGCAAAACACTCATAGTGTTACATCAGCTCCTGTGGTGTTGCCGGCCACGCCCTCTACCTCCGATCCTGGGCCCTCCTCACCGGCTGCCACTCCCTGAGTGGTATCTCCCTCTCTTTCCGTGTGTGTGTGTGTGTGTGTGTGTGTGTGTGTGTGTGAGTGATTGAGTGACTGGAAACAGGTGTGATGGAGTCAGAGCAGAGTTCCACCTGCTGCAACCAGTTCCATGATCAAGACCTCTACTTGTACTCTGCTCAGCCACTTCCACGCTGCCAGCTCAGAGCCACTACCAGTCTATGTTTCCAGCCCTTTTTTGCCAGCGTATCCTGTTGTTGGTTGTTCGGCTCTGCCTAATGCATCTTTCCTCTGCCTTGCAGTTCCACCTGCTCCAGCTCCAGCCTCCTGTCCCCCAACCCTCGTCTTGCCTGTTCTTCTTCCCTGCCTCGGCCTCAGCTTCACGAGCCTCAGCCCTGGTTTCCTGCTGCCTGCCCAAGTTCTCTGTGCCATTTAAATAAACACCCTTAAAACACTTTCCTGTTTCCTCGTCTCTGTGTCTGCTCTTGGGTCCTTCAGCATCGTAACACATAATTTAGAAACATAGAAGTAGTGCTTGGCTAGTTTTCTACTTGCTAATAAAGTGAAATTAAAACATTTTCAGAAACAATTAGGGCAGAGGGCCCTTTATTTCTAAACAAGTGTCCCCGTTTGAATTGGAATGAACATATTCAGTGGAAAAGCCTAAAGACTCAAAGACATGACTCAACAGTGGAAAGCCTAGGGTTGCATTCATGATGAATTGTTTTAATTTCCCTCCTCCGCCACCCATCAGATTGAGACGGTTCCTGGTGATTCATCCCCTCACAGAATCCCTTTTAAGGAACTTGATCAGTTGCAATTACAATTTAGAAGAAGGATGTGAGCGACTAAGTGGCAAAGCAGATTGCCCAAATTCATAATGATAAGACAAAAATCACAAGACTGGGAAGAGCTACAACATCTCGCAGTCATCTCTCAATCTTTTTTTTTTTAGCGTGACTTGGGTTTGAGACTTAAGCTGTCAACTCAAGATCAGATTCTAAGGCTCTTTTTACCATTGTTTTAAACAAACTTTTTAAATGAAAATGCCTTGCAATATGGTCACACTGGATCAACTATATCCAACTTTATAAAGCTTCTGGGGGGGGAAAAAAAGCAAAATTAGGGTTGATAGCATGGCATTTCCCAGGAATTCTTGCCAAAATCAGCTCCTATTCCAGGGAAAAATACTCTACCTGCAAGAACCCAGGATTTTTAATATGTTGTGCCTGTGTGTCTATGTCCACCTGTGTGTTTGTGTACTGAAAATCTTGTTGATCAGACACTACCATTTAAACAACGCATGGTTGTGTTTTGGTCAACTCATCAATAAAATAAACACCATTTTATGATTGGTTATCTGCAGTTAAGTGTTTAAAATTTCTGGACTTGTTAATGTTTTGGGTTTTTTTTCTATTATTTTTATAGTTTTGGCCATAATTCCTAATCTGTATGATAACTGATCATAACTCATCAGTTAATTGCTATGATTAGGGGATGCAGCATCATCCCTACAACAAAGTCTACCAAGGAAAGCAATACAGATGATCAGTGTTAAGAACTTGGACTCAAGGAAGTGGACTCAAAAGCATGACTCTTCAACTGTACGTTTGGTTCAACAAAAAGCTTTACTGACGGTAAGGAGCAAACAAAAAAACTCTCTCAAGGAGGATTACAAAAATATAACAAAGGGGGAGGATTTAGCAAGAATATCATAGAAAACTCAAAAAACCACGCAACATGAAAACAACCTGAATCACTGGATCGTGGGTCAACAGACATGCAGACAGGACAAGACGAACTGGCACAGGACAAAGGGAAACAAGGACTATAAATACACAGGGGAGAAGAAACACAGGTGAATCCAATCAGGAGCGAGGCAGACAATCACAAACGGCGGGAAACCACACAAGGGAAGGAAGTCCGTACTGAGAACAGGAAAGGAATTACACAATAAAACAGGAAGTGCAAGACGAGACTAGACGTGAGTGAATTTAACTTGACATGAAGCTACCACAGAAACACTTAACATGACATTAGCAAATCTGCCGAGACACCACACACAGTGGATATTAACAAACCGCAAAATGAGTCTCTTAAAGCTGGGGTAGGCAAAATCTGTGCAACCTATGCAAAACCTTCTGCCTTTCTCTCTGCTGCCTCGTATCACTCCGCTAAGCCCTGCCCACCAAACACACAACTTCGACCGGCAGCAGAAGTAATTGCTTGCCCTGCAAAACCTCATGCCTCATTGTCCCTCTCGCCACGACTTGTCTTCTCAAAGACGCCCCTCCAGCGCTTCGCAGCCGCAGAGCAGAGCACCCCAGGCTTCATAGGCAGCTGCAATGCCATCCAGCAGCGGGATGAGAGGCTAGCACACCGCACACACATGCCACTGTCGAACATAATGACCCCGAAGCTCCGTGTGGAGCCGGGACGTTTTTTGAACTATATGCCGCTGTAGGTAAAGGAGGTATTGGAAATGTATCACAAGTTGCAGGATTTTCTGCCATTGAATCAGGCTTTCACCATCTGAAGGGATGTGTACGCACGTCTGCATTTGTAGAACAGCCAATACAAACACACCGTCTCTCTGAAATAACCCGTGATTGGCCAAAGTCTCCCATGATGGGCTAGATTTTCTGAAGCCTGAAAACAGAGCCAAGAGGAGGGACTGAAGTAGAGTTTTTCTCTCAGACCACTGGAATTACAATATGCTGAATGGTTATTATGGATTTTTTGCCCAATGACGCAAAAAAAATACTGCTTACCCCACCTTTTTAATAGAAGAGGCTGATATATTTTAACCATTTATAGCATGCTGTAACAGTTAAATTAATACAGAAAATATGGGGGGGGTGCAGTTGCACTGGTGCACTTCGGACTCTTGACCTCAGTGTGAAGCTTTCATTTAACCTTCATTTTCTGTATGTTTATGGTAAACAGTTACGTTTATATAGCACTATCCAAAGCGATTTACCATTTGCCATGCTACGATGAGCTACCATCCAAGGTGCTGTTTGTGTTTGTTTGCTGTTGTGGAAGAATACAAAAATATTCTTACTAGTGTAGATGCCCCAGTTGTATATTGACTGTCTGAGAATTTGCTGTTCTTCTACCCCTCGTCTCCTGACCCTGCTGACACTGTCCTACTAGGCCCTTGATCATCCTAACATCTCATGTGTTAATGTCTCCTGGCTTCCTTTCCTCCTCACCTATTGTATATGGAAATGTCACCCCTCTCCTTTTGTTCTTGCATCCTGTACCATATGTCTGTTAACCACCACCCATAATTTACATAGTGTCTGACCACTCTTTGTTAACCCTATATAAATGAACCTCAGCCCTCTGCTCGGGGTCAGTCTTCTGTTCCAGACCCGGTCTGTGACACTATGACTCACCGTTTTCCGGATTACTGAATAAACTTCCCTTCCATCACAGCAAACCTTGGGTTGGATTTTACTCTTTTCTTCAACAAATGGTGCCGTGACCCGGATGGCAACATACTTCCACGGACACTCCTCTTCCAGACCAAGGTCACACCAGTAGCCTAAGATTCCAAATTTCAAAGAGGTAAGGGGTCCTTTTGAAAACCCAATTTTGCTGCTGTGTGTTATTTGAGGTCTAAAGCTGGAGTCCCAAAGAAGTTGACGCCATCCTCTTTGAGTAAGTTTGCTGTGTGGTAGTGAAATGTTTTGTTTGTCTGTTTGTCTTAAGTTGATTTGAGAATGTTAGATGTGCTAGTATTTTCACCCTGGCAATTTAGTTTGTGAGATTACTTGCATATCTCACCTTAGAATTGATTCGCTCTCCTAAGTATAACAGATCAAAATAACTAGCAACAGAAAGGTATACCATATACAGTAAATACGGCCAAGGAACTAGAAGAGACCAGGTTCAAGTCCTGTGATTCTATGTTCAGAACCAGAAGTGACCAGGTTCAAGTCCTGTGATTCTGTGTGCAGCACCTTAAAAGACCAGGTTCAAGTCCTGTGATTTTGTGTGCAATGCCAGGTGGTTGAATTCTGTGATTCCGACTAGAAAAGATCAGGTTCAAGTCCTGTGATTCTGACTGGAAAAGACCAGATATATACTTAACCTGAAGACCGGTATATTGTTGATAACATCTAGAAAGTAGGCCTATACAGGACCGGAAGGGAAAGAAGATTACTCAGAAATATATTTTAGGAAACTGGTCTATATTTTCTGAATTGAGTATTGTTTGAAAGAATTGGCAAGTGTTTTTGTGAGGTAAAGTAAGTGTATACAAAGGCTCTCAGGGAGGAATCTTATAGAAGGACAATGGGAAGCTGTTTTAGTAGTAGAAGGTCAGAGGAAGTGTTAACCGGTCCTGTAAAATACATGTATGATAATTTCGGTACCGATAGCGTTAAATTTGTTGCAACTTGGAGTAAGAATAACTGCTGGTGATGGTCTCCTAAAATTTCCCCAGAATGCACTTTTGATAAGACCAGATTAGAAAATTTAAAAGAAAAAAACTGTGTACTCGTAGAGATAGAAATAAACACTATACCTCCCTCAGACTATGGAGGGATGAAAGTAGGCGCCGAATCTCAAATAGCTTCGCTTACAGATCAGAATAAGAAATTAATGGCTCAGTTAGAAGAAACAAAAATAAACACAACGCAGACAAAAGATACAATTGACAGCCACAATGAGCCAACAAAACCCACATCTGGTCATAAAAGCAATGAGATCCAAAGTCTATACCCAGTGACTGAAATAAGGGAATCCAGTGAGGAAGACAGCTCAGATGGTGATTGGATTCTAGAGTGTCAAAGATCTAAGATAACCAGTAACAAAAACAACACAGAGGGGTGGGATACTGCGAAAGGAAGAAGACAGAATCAACGGAAAACAGCGAAGTTGGCTCCACTGATTACCATGGGAAGTGATGTTGTTTACAAACCCTGGAATCGGAGGGAGCTAAGAGAAATAGTGAAAGACTTTCCTAAAGATGCTAGAAAGAACAAGCAAAGATGGCTAGAAGAATGGGATTCTGTGTGTACCATCTACAAACCTCACATGCCAGACATGATGCAATTGCTAAAATTGACTTTGCCATCTGATGTGAAAGATAAAGTAATAAAAGCCTGTGAGATTCCTTGCAATCCCACAGAATTTGCAAAAATCACACCTGACCAAGAACATGCCTTCTATAGCCTCATAGCTTTAGCAGTCCAACAGGAAGTAATGCAGAAGACCGATTTCACACCCCTCACAAAAATTAAACAAGGAAAAGATGACACTCCTAGAGAATCTTTTGAAAAATTAATGTCAACAGCTAAAGAAGATTGTGGCTTAACACAGGGTCATATTGATGGACTTCCACCTGGTTATTTGCAAAATATGTTTGTGAATAACTTACAACCAAAAATAAAGACAAAGGTACAACTAACAGTTGGGTGGACAGGGAAAACAATGAGTGAGTTAGTTGAGATAGCACAACACCACTGGGACAACACAGAACAAAAGGAACAGAAAATGCATGAAATGCTAATGTTTGCCCAAGTGTCTCACTATACAGGCGGAGCTACCAGAGGAGGACGCAGTGGCAGAGGAACCTACAGAGGAAGAAGGGGGAGGCAGAACTACATGTCACCTTTTACAAACAGAGGTACTAGGGAGTGTCACTATTGTGGGGAACAAGACCACTGGATAAGAAATTGTCCATACAGATCACAATCTACCCTGCCTACGGCACCTCCATTAAACAGCCACTTGGAAGACCAACAAACACCACAGCTCAACCATTAGAGCCGTCAGGACAGAGACCACATTGAAACTAAAACTATAACTCAAGCTCCACTGCTAAAATTGGCAAGCAAAAAAAGCCAAGAACCCCATTTAATGATAAATGTAAATGGAGCACCAACATCATTTCTAGTAGACACTGGTAGTAGACACTTTCTACAGTAAAACCATCAGAAACCATAAATATGAAACCATCCAAAGAGACAGTAAGAGCTGTGGAGGTTGGAGGAATTCCTTTGTGCCTATCTGTATCTGAACCTACTACAGTATCCATCGGTCCTTTTACTGAAACCATGTCTTCTTTCACCACTTCACTCTTTTCTCCTCTCAGATACACACCCGTGAACTTGTTAGGGAGAGCTAGGCTCACCCCTCACCGTCATGATTCCACATGATGCCCTCACTCTGATCACCAGGGAAGCACACAGACATGTGACCGGGACCAGAGAGGCAAAAAAATGTACTAACACTCACAGCTCCTCACATAACACCTCTTTCTAACTCTGATCTTGTCCTCTATACTGATGGTTCAGCCTATAGAGAAAATGGAGTGCCATACGCAGGCTATGCAATTTGTGATAACTTTTCAATTGTAGAAAGTGCTGCACTGCCACCCTCAAGCTCTGCCCAAGTAGCTGAGCTGTACGCATTGGTGAGAGCCTGTCATCTAGCAAAAGGTAAAACAGTTACCATTTACACCGATTCCAGATATGCCTTTGGTTGTGTACATGATTTTGGTACATTATGGGCGAACCGAGGATTCATCACATCCTCGGGGACACCCGTCAAGCATGGTAAATTAATTGGTGAACTGTTAGAGGCATGTCTTTTACCTTCATCTATTGCCGTGGTCAAGTGTGATGCACACACTAAATCAAACGACCCTGTTTCAAGAGGCAATGCTTTGGCCGACCATGCAGCCAAGGCAGCTGCCAAAAGTGGTATCTCTGTCCCAGTAAAACTCTGTCCCTCCATGCCCACTAAGGACCTTGCTTCTCTTAATGATGTGGCCCTCTTACAGGAGGCTACTGATGTGAAGGAGCGCAACCTGTGGGCCTCTCATGGATGTAAAAATGTAAATAGTCTGTGGGTCCACAATGACGGCCGCATTGTGGCTCCCGCATCTTTGTACCCGTGGCTAGCACGCATGACGCATGGTTTGTCACATGTAAATAAAATGGGGATGTGTGAAATTGTATTAAAGAATTGGTATGCTCCAGGATTTACTTCCTATGCTAAAAAAATACTGTGAACAATGCGTTATTTGTCAACAGCACAACCCTGTGAAAACAATCCCAACGACATTATCAACACACCCTCCCCCACATGGACCTTTTGAGACTTTACAAATAGACTTTATTCATATGCCAAAGTGTGATGGGTATGATAATGTTCTTGTGTGTGTTGACATGTTTTCAAACTGGCCTGAAGCCTGGCCCTGCAAGAAGGCAGACTCTACTTCTGTGGTAAAATGTCTACTGAAAGACATTATTCCGTGATTTGGTATCCCACAAAGCATCAATTCTGACAGGGGTACTCATTTCACTGGACAAATCATGAGTGAACTCTGTAAATCCCTAGGGATTAAACAAAATCTACATTGTCCCTATCACCCACAATCTTGTTAGGTTTAGTTGAGAGACAGAATGGTATTCTAAAGAACAAACTGGCCAAACTTTGTGCAGAAACCGGGCTGAAATGGACAATGATGTTACCCCTTGCTCTGATGTCAATGAGGTCTACACCCATCAGAAAACACAAACTCGCACCTCATGAAATTGTTACTGGTAGACCAATGACTGTACCTAGTAATTCGGTAATCTGTATGAAAAAGATGGACCTTCATGCCATAGATGAATCCATGATTTCATTTTGCTCTGCTCTGACCTCCGCTGTTCAGTCAATCCATAGACAAGTAAAAGCTGTCCAGTCTTCTCCTAGTGACCACCCGTGCCATGACGTCCAACCAGGTGACTGGGTCTGCATAAAGGAGTTCCGCAGGAAAAACGCCTTGAAACCACGCTGGTCCAAACCTCAACAAGTCCTGCTTACCACCAACACTGCAGTCAAGTGTGAGGGTCGCCCTACCTGGATCCACGCATCACACTGCAAGAAGGCCCCCCCTCCATCATGCATCGGAAAGCAGCAGAATCCCTCTTCATCTGGTGGACCATATCCTGCATCGTCTACGGAACAACAGAAGGATTCGCACCAGGCGTGAGGAGCATCGCAGACACCGGACTTCCAGAGGATAACCAACAACCCCTGAGGCACAGCGCAGGCACCGGAGTTGCAGAGACAGACCACAAACCGCCATTTTCATCGAACACATACCTCCAGCTGGCAACACTGGTGGCCCAACACAGTAAAAATAACAAGGACTGTTATGTGTGTGGTATCATTCCACACAGCACAAAAGAGGGACTCCCACTGATGGCTTCACCCATTACTTCTTGTGACAATTGTCTCATATTGCAGCTTAACTACACAAAGGAATACTGTGCCTGCCCAAATCCAACACAAACTAGACAACTACAATGCAATCAAGCCTACCCCAACTGTTATTCCTGTGTCAAACCTGAACCCCTCACCCTCACGATAGTTTCAAGACAAAACTTTAGTTGGTGTGTTAGGGGACAAGGAAAATTTCATTTGGGAACATCAAACTGCGATTTCACATACACACCATCCAAAGAATTTCTCCCTGCTATCGAACAGCATGAACCATCCAATCCTAATGGAGATTATAGTCATTTTGCTACAATTGCCAACCATTGTTCCATACCGCTACCAAAAGGAGTGTACTGGATTTGCGGCAGGATGGCATATGAATACTTACCAAAAGAATGGTCTGGTGTGTGTGGCCTAGGTCACGTGGTACCAGCTATGAGGGTACTGTCACCTGGAGGGAACATTGTTAAAAGGGACTTATTCACACACACTCAAACCCCATGGACGCGATTCTTTGGGGCCCTCATTCCCAACTACGGAGTCACGGCAGCTCTGGATCAAATCAGAGACCTTTCTCATGCTGTGGAAGATCTTGCTAACTCCACTGCCAAGGGCATGACCATGCTCTCACAAGAAATGTCAGCAATAAGACTCATGGCTCTGCAGAATCAAGCTGCGCTGGACTATACTGGCATCACAAGGGGGAACTTGTGCCATCATTGGAACTGAATGTTGTACATTTATACCAAACCAAAATGTCACAATACAGGAAATAACTGACCACATGAAAAACATTGCCAAGACACACATCCACACAGCCCTACACCACTGTTTTTGACTGGTTTAAGGAGAAATTTGGTGCTTTGGGATATGTAATTTTTGAATTTGTGTTGCTCTGTCTTGGAATGCTTATTCTTATTAGTCTTCTGATCACCTACCTTAACTCTGTTTGCAAACAAATCACCACCCAAACTGTAAATACAAAAATAATGTATTCTGCCACAAATACAAATTCCCCTCCAACGGAGGAAGAACACGTTGATTTCCTAACTTCTATCGACATAGATTTTGACTAAGTCTCGTTTGAATTTTGTTTTATGTTTCCTTTCTTTATTTTGAATGAATTTCTTGCACACACATACACACCCCCACACACACTCACACACACACACACACACACACACACACACACACACACACCTGGTCAACTTAACTTATTATCAACACAGAATTTGAGTAAGTTTTGTTTGATTTTATTTTATGTTTCTTTTATCTTTTTTGAATGAATTTTTGCACACACGCACCTGATTCTAATTTAACTTCTCTTGAATTATTGTATTTTCTTTTTTCCAGTTTCTTGCTTAAAAAAAAAAAAAAAAAGTGTGGATTGTGGAAGAATACAAAAATATTCTTACTAGTGTAGATGCCCCAGTTGTATATTGACTGTCTGAGAATTTGCTGTTCTTCTACCCCTCGTCTCCTGACCCTGCTGACACTGTCCTACTAGGCCCTTGATCATCCTAACTTGCATCTCATGTGTTAATGTCTCCTGGCTTCCTTTCCTCCTCACCTATTGTATATGGAAATGTCACCCCCCTCCTTTTGTTCTTGCATCCTGTACCATATGTCTGTTAACCACCACCCATAATTTACATAGTGTCAGCAAACCTTGGGTTGGATTTTACTCTTTTCTTCAACACTGTGCATTTTCAGCATCTTGATTGAATCGCCAACCTTGTGTTTAGTGATCAACCTGTGTTCTACCTCCTGTTTAGTAAAACTGGGGTTTTTTAGTCATGCCAGTCATACATTTTGGGGGTTTTAGTCATGCTGTACTTCTGATTCCCTAATTGCTAAATAGAATATAATTAATAGAAAGTGAAAAATATCTAGAAATAGACATAATGCATGTCTTAACTATTATGGAACATTATGTAAAACCTTGGTTTGGTTCTGTCACTTATGAACATCTCTGCTACTTCTCAGCTACAGCAAACAATTTCCTGTCCCTGTAGCTTTGATGATCACTAATAATTTATCAAACTGAGCTCATAACACTTTCTGCAGCACATTTACAACACAGCAAATATACAAAGCAAACACTCAAAAAGCAGATTACAAACAGCACGCACACATGCGCGCACACACAAATGCACACAGTATTCCACACAGATGCAACTTACCCACAGATACATCATCATGATGACTGGAGAGCTGAGTGCTTTCCCCTGCAGCACCGAAACAGACTGCTCCTTTACTTTCAACACAAGTTGTGCAACCTACAGACTGCGTATCCCTTGGTCACCAGCTCACCATCACAGTCAGTGTGTGCCAGCTCTTCTTGGGAAGATGCTTCTGACCCTTTTTATTTTCCCTTTGACTTCTCTTTAATCTTCTCCACTCCTTTTGTGTAAAATCCTGCTTAGCCACCACTTCTCAGTGAGTGTGTACTTCAGTATGCGTAAGTGTTTCAGTGTGTTTGAGAGAGACAGAGGGAGAAAGACAGCCTAATGACTAAATCTACTCTATGCAGCAGGAGGCTACGGTATACCACTGCACAATGAAAGCGAAAGAGCAAAAGAGAGAGACAGAAGAGGAGAGGTGGAGAAAAACACACATACACACACACACACAAATGTGTACGCCCAGCTGAAGTGTTCAAGAAAATAGCTGTTAGTAGCTCCCTAAATCTCATAGTCATAATTAATGCACATTTTAAAGGTTCAAGGTACTCATTCTACAACGCAGGGCTGCACCATGAAATTAAAGTTCTAGCCCCCTTCATGCTACACACACGCTACACACACACAAATATTAAAAATCAGAATAAAAATAAAAACAATATATACAATTACTTATATAATACAAAGGTAGTGGTATGGTAATGTGCAAAACCAGCATAAACAAAAGTTCCATGTAATTTATTTATGGTGGAGTGTGGAGGATGAGGTTGAGTTGAGGAGTCTCACAGCCTGAGGAAAGAAGCTGCTCTGGTGGTACGGCAGCGGATACTGCTGTATCGCTTGCCAGATGGCAGCAGGCTGTGGCTGGGGTGGGTATTGTCTTTTAATATCCTATGGACAACTCACCTCTCCGATATCACTGATGCTCGGTAGATGGGTACCCATTATGTTCTGGGTGGTTTTAATCACCTGCTGCAGAGCCCTCTGGTCCTGGGCCATGCACATCCCATGCCTATTGCTTCTCTGCAATTAACAAGAACTTGGCACAAGAATTTTGCCTTCTTATGTTTCCTTAAGAAATACAGTTGTTTCTGAGCTTTCTTTACCAGCGTGTAGATGTGTGATGCCCATGACAGGTTTTCTGTGATGCTGATTCCCACAAACGTAAAACTGTTCACTTGCTCCACCTCATTTTCTCTGATGTATATATGGGTGTGTCTTTGCCTCCTTTTTCCTAAAATCAACGATCAGCTCCTTGGTTTTGCTGACATTGAGCAGTAGGTTGTTCTCTGTGCACCACTCTGCAAGATTGTTGATTTCCTCCAGATATGAATACTCATCATTGTACTCATCATTGTTTGTAATCAAGCTTCTGATGGTAGTGTCGTCCGCAAACTTCACAACAAAGTTCTCTCCATGTCGGGTATTGCAGTCATGGGTATACAGCATGCATACACTAGAGTGGAGGAGATGTGACTGCCAATCTGAACTGTCTGGGGTCTGTTTGTGAGGAAGTCCAATATTCAGTTGTATCCAGAGTGTAGTATGCAAGCCCAGAGTGCTAAGTTTAACAACCAGTTTTATCAGGGATATTGGGTTGAATGCTGAGCTGAAATCAACAGACCGCATTCTGATAAAGGTGTTGCTATTTTCAAGGAAGGCTGAGTGGAGGGCAGTGGAGATGGCATCCTCTGTGGATCTGTTGGTTCTGTATGCAAACTGGTGAGGGTCCAGGCTAGCTGGGATGTTGCTTTTGATGAATTTGCTGGAGAAACAGTTCCTCAAAGGTGAGTGCCACAAGGCAGTAGTCGTTTAGACTAGACACTGCAGACCTTTTTGGTACTGGGACAATGATGGTTGTCTTGAAGCAGGTGGGAACAATCTCCTGTGACACAGACCTCTGCCAGGGATATGGGTGAGGCTTCCCCTGAGTCTTCAAACTCTGCCTCCTCCACAGAAGACATGTTGGTTGGGTTCAGGAGTTCCTCAGAGTGCTATTTCAACCACTCGACTATGTCCCCAGTTTGGATCATCAGTTCTCCTCCCCTGCTGAGCACAGCCTGAGCCAAGCTCTGCTTTCCCATCCTGAGTCGTCGTTTGCCAGAACTTTCTTGAGGCCAACCGAAAGTCCTTCTCCATAGCCTTCCCGAACTCCTCCCACACCCGGGTTTTTGCTTCCATGAAGCCGCAGCCCTTCTGGCCTCATGGTACCTGTTTGCTGCTTCAGGAGACCATTGGGCCAGCCAAGCCTGAAAGGCCTCCCTCTTCAGCTTGACGGCCTCCTTCACCGCTGGTGTCCATCACGACAGGCACAGACGATCTTCTGACCACAACTCCTAGCAACCGCCTCAGCAATGAAGGCTTTGAACATGGCCCACTCTGATTCCATGTCCCCAACCTACCTCAGGATGCACGAGAAATTCTTACGGAGGTGGGAGTTAAAGACCTCCCAGACAGGGGTTCTCAGCCAGAAGTTCCCAGTTCACCCTCATTACATGTTTGGGTTTACCAGGACTGTCTGGCCATCTCCCCCACCATCTGATCCAGCTCACCACCAGGGGGTAGTCAGTTGCTATGAGCAAACATTGAGCATAGCCTTAGTTCAGGCAGGCCACGGAGTCAAGCTCAGCTCACGATCCCAGCTACATCAAGACCTGATGGCTCAGCTGATTCCCTTCTATGCACCCACTGGCAAATTTCATTCAGGCCACCTTATTTAAGCTGCTTTAGCCTGCCTATCCTTGCTGCTTCCTCTGAAAGCCGCTTTGCAAGCTCCCACACGTGAACAACCAGGCTATCGGTATACACGTTTCAGCTTACCCTGTTGCTTGTCATGTCGATCCCCGTACATGATGAGGATCCATGGCAGATCGACTGCATCACAGATTCATAGCATGACCGATCCTAAGCAGAGGAAGCCATTTGTGAAGAGAGCGCTGTCTCCGTCTGCCGGAGCTCTCATTTGGGAAGCAGCAGAGAAAAGAAAACACTGCTCCGGCCACCGCTCCGCCGTCCAAGAGAGCATGAGTCCCAGCCGCAGCAGCCAGCTCCACAGACATGGAGGACAACCCAATCCTGTCAGCCTTGTCCAGCATCCAGTCATCGCTCGCCAACATGAACTCCAGAATCTAAGCCCCGGAGTCAGGTTTGGCACCCCCAGCAAGTCCATTTTCCGGCCCACGGTCTTCCTCCTCAGCCGTGGGGCCGGTGTCGGCGACCATGTCCATGTCGTCACTCCAGCGAACAAGTGGTAACCAGGGCTTTATTTACCTGAACTGCAGAGGGTAACAGGCCTTTATCCGGAGCAGGCTCGTAATATCGGCAGGTCTTTATTTCTGATTCCTTCTGTTTGATAAGTATAATTGGTCATATCTCAGTATGAAGCCAAATTGAATCCGCTCCACACCTGCAGTGACTGAATCAGACAATAACACTCTATATGAGTAGTCCAGAACAACAGCGTTGAAAATAGCAGATTATATTGTTGAATTTATTCAATTAAAGCAATGGAAATATACATCATGCTTGCCGTAGTTGGCATGCTCATAATATAACCCTTGTTTTTACTCATGTCGACCATGACCTCATGTCGACCATGACCTCATGTCGACCATGACTCCAACATTACTGGAGGCCCAGGTTTTTAATTTGGTGAAATGCGGTAAGTTGCTCAGCTAGCTCCTCCTGCTGGCACTTCCATGTAAGCACATGTAAGCACATGGAAGTGCAGGGAGGTTTGCCTGGTATGGTTGCTTTGGGGGTCTTTGCTGCTGCTCTCCCTGCCTCAGGCTTTCCACGTATGCACGTTGAAGGGCAGGGACGTGTGCTCTCCCTGTCTTAGGTTTTCCACGTATGCATGTGGAAGGGCAGGGAGCTCCCAGAACAGAGCCATGCCGCCAAATATAACTACTGCAAATGGAAATTAAGTTTTCTTTGACTATAGTGGTCCTGACTGAAATTGTATTGCAAGACTTGATTCAGGCAAAAAACAAATATGTTGTCAGTGACCATTTTATTGATACATTCAGTATTAACATTTTTGCTACTTCCGCGATACGTTAACAACATTTCCTCATTATGCTAATAGAAAACGTAATCCGGTCAGCATAACGTTTCCTTCAAAATATATTTTCTGTTGCAAATTAGTTGTATATAAATGTAATCTAAAGGAAACAGGGTTGGATGTGCAATGTTCTTTGCTACCACTAATGAACATTTTGGATATAACGTAAGTATGATATTATCAATCTTAAAGCATTGGCTTCCAATTTGTTGGTGGGGACCCGTCAAGATAATTTAAGACATGTATAAACAGTAACTCAACTCCCTTTTCTGACTTTCCTCTCATTTTTGCTTTTATTCTTGGAAATACTGAATAATTGTACAACTTCAAGCATGTAAAACTCTTTGAAATTAAATTCTAAATAGGAAAAATCACTTGAAATACTTGCAACTCTCCAAATAAATCCTGAATCTTGAGTCTTGAAAACTTACATCCACACAAATGCCTTAAGCTATGATGAGGGGTCATAAGTAGATATTGTTTTATTTTAAGGGGTCACACATCAAAAAGGTTGGGAAAGACTGTCTTAGAGCTTTACTGGGAGCCTTGTGTTAAACTGTTGACATCTGAAAATCTTTTTTGCCATAGCCCAGTAGCATTGACATGAAAGAAGGGGGTTTGTTTGTTCACGCAATGCTGTTGTCAGTCTGATAAATCATGATACAACCAGAGTAAAGGCCATGGGGTCACTGAACCCTCACCAGCTTTCCACTGGCAAACGTGTCCAAATGTGTGCATAGGAATGCACAACTAAGCTAGAGGTAACAAGACCAGGAGGCAAACTTCAGGTCTTTGTGGTGATGGGTGAGAACTTCACCCCTGAACCCCCCAGTGTGCCATGCATTTCTTTATTTTTATCAACTACACAAACAGTTAGTTTGAATGTTTGACACAGCAGTGGAATCGGTAGATGGGAGTGCCCAAAAATAACAAGCTGTATGGGTGTCTGTGTAAACTTCTGACATCATGACCTCTCATCAGAGCTAAACACAATGTCATTTTAGAACAACAGCCTTGGGTCTACACAAAACAGTTTTAAAAGTCACATTTGAGCATTTACAACACATTTAGAAACAAACCAAATAGGACACACTTGATAAATAAATTTTAGTCTGTTGGTTCGTTCAGTTCAGGTTGCATTATGCCGAGGAGAAGTTATCAGTTACCTAAAGAAGTAGGGGTACACATGAGTTAAAAATCTTCAAGTGCAGCCACTGGAACAAAGTTGCATTAGGATCAGTATGTAAAAGCATTTCAGACATGGCACCTAATGAAGACACTATAAGACAGTAGAGGTGCTCTACAGTTTGCACATAGGAGTGTATAGATCTTTGTCCTTGTCTTAGTGTCTGGGGGGCCAGTGGGGCCCTCTGTACATAATATTCTCACCCTTTTTCTTTTCCTACTTGTCTTATGAAACAAACATGCTTTTCACCACAAACATTCTATTCATGGTTTCAACTTCACAACATGTATTTCATAGCTTGTATTTGGAAGTGAACAAACTATTTAGTCAACTATGGAAACATACTGAAAACAACAGACCTCCGCGGACTCTTAAAAGAAAACAGAAGCGATTACAGATACGGTTAGCCCACAAATGGCAACAAAGCTGGCAGCATGGGTGCAGGGGGCCACTCTGCTATGGCTACCGGCTACATCCAATCCTACTAACAGCCATTATCATACTGTATGCATGCAAGCTTTTCCCTTAAAACCCTGACACTAGCAGAAATGCTGAATGTAATACAGAATGTAATGTACTTTTTGAAGTGTATATCTAATTAGTATTTTTACAGGGCCCTTTGGTGGTGCCCTTCGCAGTTGCAGGCCCTGGGCAGTAGCTGACCTTTTGGTTGATGGTAAAGTCTGCGCTACCTTTATCCGCCTGGCTTTTATGGCAAATGCATACTACAGTCATTTGAGTGTAATCACTTAGATCCCAGGTTCACGGTGTGTTCATGTTCAACATCCTGTAGGTTAGAAGTTGTGCAGAGGTCAGCACAGAAAACATAGTGCCAAACAGGATTTTAATATTAAGTACCACTGATTTGGGTTGCAAGACAGCCATAGTAAAAAAATCCATAACCACATTTTATAAAATTACATCACACGTTTCGAATGGGTTTCATAGGTTCCATAGGGTCATGGAAATTATTTTCCATGTCAGTCCTTGACCCTACAAAGAAAATGAGAAATACTGAACTGAAATTGCAACATTTTCATTAGGGATTAAAAAGTGAAGAACCTGTTGTGATAAAAAAAAAAAAAAGTGTTTATTAAAAAAAAGTGCCCCAAGTGCCAAATGCCCAAATAGAAAAAACAAAAAATTCAGATCCAATCTGAGAGTGTAATCTATTTTCTTCTCATTTCTCCATTATCCTGAATGAAATACTTGTTCATATCTTTATGGCTACGGACAATTAAAAATAAATGAAATCGGCTGGTAGCTGTGTGTAGAGGGGATTGCAATATGATGCCACGGCATGAATAATAACACCAAGGCTGGAAGTTTATTTTTAGACCCAAAATGTACCCACAATTTAATGAGAGTTATGCTGCATGGCCTCCAAGCCAACACAGCCTGCACTTACTGCTGATGTAACTGCATTTTATTTTTTTTTTAGGTTTATGATTGAATATTTGAAATATTTTTTCAAATACCTTTTGCTTAACCTAGCAATAAAACAAAACTAGACTCGAAATCCCATGAGGCAAGAAGACAGCAAAGATGCAAGATCTCTGACTCATTTAGTGTGGATATGAGCTAGCTCTACTCAGTCTACAAGAATTATAATGAGGCTCCTGGTTCACTGCTATTCTCAAGTCTCTTGTCAAGTCAGTAATGAGACTAAAACATGCTCATCATACAGATGATTCATACATACCAGTTAGATCAAAACATTCATTCATAAGTGTCTGGAGCATGCACGGAAACATATGCACGCACAAAGAGCACTACAAGGCCTGTAATCTGAACAATCTGGGATACAAGATACTGTATAGTGTATATACACTAATCCTGAAAGGCAGAGATAAATAGACATGTCTTATGTCAAGTATACTGAATGTTAACATTAGTATTAGTGACTGTGTGTTTTTGTTTTTGTTTTTTATCAATGGATAATTTATTAAAAGGTACAGGAAACTCAAAATTGTGAATTTGTAACTAAACAGATGGTCATTTTGTTGGTGGCCTTGCCATTAGCTCTTTAAAAATGTTATCAATTGATGTTGCTGCTGCAATGTTGTTTCTTTGCTAACATTTTATATTTTTAATAAATTTAACTGAGTTTTAGACTTTGCGGTGAAAAAGTAGAGAACCACGTCTGTTTCTGGCGCAACATCACTCCGCTACCGATTTGGTGATTTTATCAACAAGAGCAAACTAAATACATGCAGCAAATATGCAACAATAATGGAATAGTATATAAAATATAAATAAACTATTTTAATTAAACCAGTGGATTTGTTTAAATCTGCAATAAAAAAAATTCACATTTAATGTGGTTAAAGCAGGAAGACCAGTAAATCAGTCTGCATTTATCTATAGATTAATATGATTGACAGTATCTGTGGTCCACAGCTGCTTTATACTGTGAAAAGCTTCCCCTTCAGTTCATTAAATCCCTGCAGCCATCTGAAGGCAGCAGGACAGATGTGTTGACAAATCTGCAGCCTCTGATTGGAGAAGTGCCACGTCAGAGCACAGTGCCATTACGCACAGAGTCCACTGTGTTTATCTTCATTAAATCACTGCAAATGACACCAAGCTGCTATAAAATAACCACACACACCTCCACACACATCAGACTGGTCCGATGAGCTTATTTCAAGTGACAAAGAAAAAGGAGATTTGTGTACAGTGGGGTAGAACTATGTACAAAACAAATTGAGCTGGTAACAACTTAGTTCAAGGCAGCAATAATATAATATTTGTTACCTTCACATGTTTTACAGTTACAGCTGTAGCTTTGGCCGGTTGTGTACAGCAATAGAAAAGTGTGTTGACACCATTAAAGAGTAACTTAACACCAGGGTGAAAAACAGTGGTTCACTGCCCCCTCTGATTGAAAGATACAAGCTTCACCTCTGACTGTGGTTGGCTATGGTCAGAACCCTTAACCACACCCAATGTCACAGAGTCCTAGAGTGCACCTGTACATCACTGTGGCAAGGTGAGAAGTTCTGCCACAAATATGGTACACATAATGTAACACAGAGTTTGTTTTGTCATTCATGGGGTTGTTGAATTGGTCTGATGTATATGACACACAGGCTGGTCTCATTCCTCAGGTGAACTGATGCTTTGTCAGTGCTTGGTACAAACAACTTGCCATTTGTTTTCTTGTTGGGCTGAACTTGGTGAAACAGCTCTGTAGTATTTTCAGTTTAGATTAAGGGCTTGTCTGGCTTTAACATACAGTTTATAGCTGTGGGTCTTAGCTTTACACTTGTCTGCCATGTTTGTGTGTTGCCATAGCAACCTACATCATATGGGTTTGTTGTCTACATGGATTTCTTGATTTTATTTACCTCCAGTTGAAACACCATACCTGGCGCCCTGAAGTCCATCAGGAAAGTCAGATTAAACACAGTGATTTTTAGTTATTTGATGTTTTCTGGAATCTAAAATGCTTACACATTACATCACTTGTATACTTAAATGTAGATATGGAATAAAGAAAATGTTGAATCAAGTTTCCTGTACCTTTAATTTCTTCTAGTTTGCTTAGTCAATGAATTCAATGTACCAAAGTATGTGACCATCACTGATGCATGTCCTTACATATCTATGTGCTGTATAACAACATACTGCATATTGCATGGGCACATACTGACACAAATACACATAGTACATGCAAATACATCTCAGTCAGGTATATGAAGGCCTTTCTGTATCAAAGACATGAGCACTTGCACTTGGGAATTTGTATGCTTATAATCAAGTGTGGAAGACTGTGGGCATATGCAGGTGTTTTCTTACAAATATATCTTCATACAGGCAAGACTTACCCTCAGCTGCTCTTGCCCACAACTCATTAGTTGGCCTGAAAATGACAAGAAAAGAACAATTAGCTGTTGACTCTGCAGTGACCACAATCCTTAAAAGCCTTCTTCACTAGCCATTAACACAGACAACCACAACTGTGTTAAATCATCCACTCACATTCCTAATCAAGACAGTGAAAGCTGAGGGTAAACGGATCTGTAAAATAACTTTAATGTTGCAATCGAACAATGAAGGCAATTTCAGTTAATTACTGAAAATTGTTGGTTTCACAAGCCTGTTATAGGAAATAACGATAATCACACTTAAAGCTTCACCTAACACAACATTTGTATCCAAAAAAACCTTTATCAGTCTGAGTCAGCTGCTCACTAAACCCCTCCTCCTAACAGCGATTGTCCAATCATATCTTAGCAACCACAATTAGGCACAGGAGGTCTTTCAAGCAAAATATAAGGAATGGTTTAATGAATGTGTTTATCTGCTTTAACATAAGCTGCTAACATTAGCATGCCTAGACAACCAGCTTACTTCCAAGGCCAAGAGTTAGCATATCATTAGCTAACTACATTAGCTACAGGTTATGTTAGACAAAGCCCTATTCTGGAACATTCACTGTGTGGAAGCCAGTGTTGTGTGGAAGTCTATTTCGCCATTGCTGTGCTTCCCCTTACTGAAGGCAACCTAAACCATACCACTGGGGTCCCCCTGTGGCTTAGGGGTTAAGATGCCAACTATGATCTGCAACATCCCCTGTTCGATCTGGCTGGGGACCATTGTTGCATCTTTCTCCCTTGTTTCCTGTCATCTCCCTACTATCACTATGTAATAAAGGCATAACATGCCCACAAAAATAGTGATAATAATTTAAATATGTATGTGACACCTAGCCATAACTTATCTTTTAAATTAAGCCCTAACCCCAACCATGGTGGGCAGCTCTACAGCAAAAACTATTTGAAGGGGAAGACCAGTCCTGGTTGCTACTATATCAGAGTTTAGGGTAATGTTAGAGCATGTGTCCTGCTCTGGAGTTCACCAGTCTCATTCCTTCTTATCCAAAATCCCTTTTATCCCTTTTCTCTTGTAAAAGTGAAAAAAATATTGAAAATACAAACAAAGCAAATACAGTATGTTTTCTATAATAAGCATCCCTATAAATCTATGCTAGAGAAAAGAGCCAATCAGAAGCCAAGATTAAAAAAGCCAATCACGTTGCAGGAATAAAAGAGGCATTTACGTCGCAGGATTAAAAGAGACAATCACACCGCAGGAATAAAAGAGGCAATCAGAAGCCAAGATTAAAAGAACCAATCACGTAGCAGCTCTTTTATTCCTGCGACATGATTGGCTCTTTTAATCCTGGCAGAGAGAAATAGGGACAGCTTTCCATCAAGACTGTTGACAGGTCCCAATCAGAACGTGCCACGTCACAAGCCCCGCCCCCGGAAGTCCCGCCCCGTCCAATCACCTTAATTCCCTCTCTTTTTCAAATTTTGACAGCAACACAAACCCCCAGTTAACACCATCTGTGAAAACAGCAGAGCGGGGGGTACAGGGGGTCATGTCTCCTGCAGAGAGGTCCCAAATGGTTCTTGGGAAGTCAAGACAACAAGAAAACACTGGGCTGTGAAGAGAAGCAGCTCTGTCTTTCCCACAGAAGTTTCTGTGACATACTGACAATCTAACAGCCAACACAGTTAAGGCAGACACCAGAGTTACTGTGTCAAAAAAACCTAGTCTAATGCAACATGGTTTAAAGTGAAATGTGTTTCATGTGAGAGCACAACAGTATGGACTTTAGTAAATCCCTCACTAAAGACAGGGTTCTATATATTTGTTCAGCACTGTCATTTAAAAAATAATAAATAAGATTTCAATGAGAGAATCGGAGTTTAGAGGTGTTACAAGGTTTCCTGCAGAGAGGTCCCAAATGGTTCTTGTGTATTTGGAAAGTCAAGACAGTAACAAGAAAACACCGGGCTGTGAGAAGAAGCAGCTCTGTTTTTTCTCCACAGAAGTACATACTGACATGGTGACAAACAACAGGGTCAAAAAGACCAATTGGCATGACAAGATAAAAGACATATTTGTTTGTTTATTGCAACGCCGTGTTTGTTATGAGAGTGCTACGGTATAAAATACGGGCCTGAAAACCCCTCAGGAGACTCACTCAAGACTGAAGACTGAAGACGCAGGATGGACAGCGGTAATAATATTTATCCTATTCTATCGTCAGTATTTTCATCAAGAAGAAAATATTAGGTCTAAACAAAAAACCTATCACGATCGATATTCACCCGGCTCCAAGGAACGCATTCCTGTTACCCAGTAAGTGAAGCCTTTAATAATATATATACATATATCTGTTAATTCAATTTTTCCTACAGCTTTGTACTTAAAACCTATTTCTTTATTTTTAACAGTTACTTCAGAAGAGCTGGAAGGTTTAGCCTTCTCACAGACAACTTATAGTAAGTAGGCTACGATTTTCTCTTTGTAAATTGCAACATTCCCAGCATATATTTCAATGTTTTGAAACCGCTTACTTACAGATTACTACGATACCGAGGAACACCAGTTCCAGCCAGAAGCCACCCAAGAGGAGCCTGACGGAGATCGATTTGTGGAGGGTCCGAACTCTGTCGGCGTGGTAAAACACCCAGCAGCACCTGTCCAAGCGCAGCCATCTCTGAGCGTTGTGGAGGGTCTGAACTCCGTCGGCGTGGTAAAAAATCCAGCAGCACCCGTCCAAGCGCAGCCATCTCTGAGCAAGCCGAAGAGAAAGAAGCCGTGTCTTCCTCCACCTCCGGCTGAGGGAGTGGGTTCGGATCAGGAGACGGACGATTTCCAAACAGAACGCCGGGGAAGGCAGTCTGCTCGAGGTGCATCGAAGAGAAAAAAGCTGTGCGTTCCTCCACCTCCGGCCGAGAGAGCGAGTTTGGATCAGGCAGGGGGGGACATCCGTACGGAAGGCCGGGGAAAGCAGCCTGCTCAAGGGGTATCGAAGAGAAAGAAACCCGTTCCTCCACCTCCGTCCAAGGGAGGGGGTTTGGACCAAGCAGCGGCCGATTTCCAGAGGGAAGGCCCGGCGAAGGAGCCCATCGCAGGGTGAGCTGAATCCGGTAAGTCGCTAAAACTTTTTTTAAAACAAATCTCAATAATAACCCGATGTTGACAGCCCGCCTGCAGGATTGAAATGAAACTCGACTTCCTGTTGTCTGAGTCAAAGAAGGGAGGGTGAGAAGAGCGTAGTTCCGGTGACGTGTATCATACAAGTTAAGGAGGGGGTAGCTGCAGCAGCGCCCCCTAACTCCGGAGGTCTAATGCTTGTAATACAAGAAGGTGATGCAGAGGCTGGTAATAGCGTATGCTGTAGGATGCTTTGTAATATATTCAAAGGGGATTACTTAAATCAAGTAACATTTCTAAATACTAGGGGTGACTGGCATTTGGTTTGTTTTTATTATCATTATTACCGCTGTATTGTTGTGCATGCTACAATTTCCACTTTCTATGTTAAAAAGTTTCACCAACACAATTTTAAACAAAATCTTATCCTTTCACACACACACACACACACACACACAGGCATGCACACACACACACACACACACACACACAGACACAGACAGAAGTTTAACTTAATATTCTCTCACTACAGAGGCACTGCATCTCGGCTTACAAGCTCACCCTCAACGTCGGGAGAGCGAAAGAACCCCTTCCTACGATACGCAGAGGCTGGCTCTCATCAGAGATCTCATAAGAGTAGGACAAACCATCTCTTCCTCCTTTCTAGCCCTATGCGAGAAAATACTGTAAATCTTTGTTGTTGTTGTAAAGTTGTTGCACAGTAAGGTGTATCATTTTTTTTTTTCGTCGTTGGAAAGTAAAGCGTGGCATTTTTGTTGTTGGAAAAGTAAGGTGTGACATGGTGTGAACCAAATTTTGCCGCAACCTCCTATAGAATTGGTTGGTATCACAGACGCTGATCCTTTTTCAGAAATCATTCGGGACCATAGCTTTTAAGACTATTTTCAACCTTTAGAAGATGCTCTCCGGCTCTATGCACAAAGCTCACCTCCTTTTTCAGAAATCATTCGAGACCAAAACATTGAGAACTATTTCCAACCTTTAGAAGATGCTCTCCGGCTCTATGCACAAAGCTCACCTCCTACTCTCTCACATCAAAATGATTCTCAACCCTCCTCTGCCGTTAGCGTTTTATCAACCCTGACCCCCGCCCCAAATTTAGACGAGTCTGTTCCCCCGCAACAACATGGAGGGAATCCGGGTCAGGAAACTGAACCGACCACGGGTCCCTCCTCAGCATTAAATGAAAATGAGAGGGTAGATCCATCCAGAACGGTATCTCGAGCCCGCTTTAACAATCTTGAAATTAGACGCATGTTAAATTTTCCTCCTCCTCAAAGTGTGCCCGATTATGCTTCATTTTATTCACATGTGATGGACAGCCTTCAGGATCTGGCTGATAGAGCAACGTCAGAGGTCAGACGCAATGATGTGATACAGTTGGAGTTGATTGGTGAAAATGTGCAAAATCACATTTCCGTCACCGTTAGCGATGAGGGTGACGCCGTCCTACCGGCTTTTCAAGCCTTACTGGCAGGCTGGTACAATCAAACATGTCAATTATGTCCGATGCTAGCCTAGAACTAGTTGTGCAGGTGGTGCGGAATCCCAGAGGTGGGGTTAAAAGGTTGGCTGAAAAAACTCTAGAATGTGAAATCTTAAAAAAGAAAGCTCGTCACTTGTATGATGTAAACAATACACAAAATCAGCTCTGCTGTTTTAAGATTTTAAAATGCAAAATCATAGTGTTGTACAGATGCAATGAGGATTGGGTCCTCTCTCATTTTGAGACAGATTTCCCCAAAACTTCAGAACCACCTCTATTCCTGTTTCTATCCCAAAACCACTACTATAGTATAAAAAATCTTAAAGGTTTTCTAGGGACACGTCATGCCTGTCATTTTTGTTATAAGGGCTACAACGATCCTATGAAACACAGATGCAGCGGCCATTGCTCCGTCTGCAATGACCAAGCTTGTACCCGTGATCAGTTGGATCCTGTCTTTTGCCGTGACTGTAACCGGACGTGTCGCACTCCTTCCTGTCTGTCTAGACACAAAAAGCCTGTAGCAAGGCCAGTGGCTGGAGGGTATGCCAGCGAATGCGAGTTAAATAAAAAATGCATGAAATGTGGAAAAATGTACTACATCACTATGACTAAAGATAGCAAGCGACACAAGTGTCTGACCCCTAAATGTAAAATTTGCAAAGGAAAATTAGCTCCGGATTCTGACATAAGCTCTAATGATCATCAGTGTTACATTCAACCTCTCCCTGCAACCACAGAGCACAATGAGAAACTGGTTTTCTATGATTTTGAAACATTTGTGGGACAGGACTGTGTGCATCACCCGTACCTGGTGTGTACAAAAACTTTACAGGGTTCAGAGTGGGGTGCTTATGGCTTAGATTGTGTGAAATCTTTCCTCCTGCATTTCAGAAAGCCTCAATATAGAAGAGCTGTTTGACAGCTACTTGATCCTCAATGGTATGATAAAGTTGGGTTTAAAACCGTCTCTCATCATGCACGGAAGCAAAATCATCTGCTTCCAAGACCCCGATTATGAGATAAAATACATAGACTCCCTGTCTTTCCTCACCATGCGTCTTAGTGCCATGCCTAAGGCGCTGGGCTTCAGTAATCAAACCAAGGGGTATTTTCCTCACGGGTTCAGCTCAGAGGAGCGTTTAAACTACACAGGGCCCTACCCTCCGCCGCAAGATTACGGCGTAGAGCGCATGAGCCCATGAGTTTTACGCTTGGTACAGAGAAGCTAGCCCGGGAACCTTTGACTTTGAGAAAGAGGCCAAACATTATTGTAAAAATGACGTTGAAATCCTCTTAACCGGCTGCACCAAATTCAGAAATGAGTTTCTTCGAGAAACAGGTGTAGACCCTCTCAGCTGCGTCACCATCGCCTCTACTTGCATGAAGGTTTTCCTAACCAATTTTCTGCCTTCTAAAACCCTAGCGATACCTTCACCAGATGACTACAGGGGCCAATGCAAATCCTTCTCCAATGCCTCCATCCAGTGGTTGGAGTGGGTAGTGCACAGCCAAAACATCTTTATCCAGCATGCTCTAAACAGGGGTGAAAAACAGATTGGCAAGTACCATGTAGACGGCTACGCCGAGATCGAGGGTGTAAAGTATGCTTGGCAGTTTCTGGGGTGCTTTTATCACGGTTGTCCGTCTTGTTTTCAGCCTCATGAAACCTGCCCTTTGACCGACGCTCCCTTTGAGGAGAAATTACAGAAGCTAAGGGCTGTTCACGGTATCCGTACGGTTGTCATCAGAGAGCACGAATGGAGGGAGATGAAAAAATCCCATCCAGGGGTGAGAGAGTTTTCTCAAGGGTTTCAAGCCTCCGGAGCCCCTCTCTCCCCGCCAAGCTCTTTTTGGTGGTAGGACGAGTGCCATCAGGTTGAGGTACATGGCGGGTGAAAATGAACGAGTACACTATGTAGATGTTACTTCCCTGTACCCGTTTGTCAACTGTAGCTTTCCTTACCCACTAGGTCACCCTACCATCCTCAAAACGACTTTGGTCTGATCAGAGCTGTGGTGTACCCGCCACGAGCACTGTTTTTCCCCGTTTTACCCCGCAAAACGTCTCACGGTAAATTGGTGTTTACCCTCTGCCGCACCTGCGCAGAAATCAATAATCAGCAGGGTCCTTGCTGTCACGACGACGAGACCAGAGCTTTGACGGGGGTTTGGGTCACGGCTGAATTTAACAAGGCTCTAGAGTTGGGGTATAGAGTTGCAAAAATCACGGAGGTGTGGC